>CM071936.1:98375307-98528722 GCA_016081115.2 Rehmannia glutinosa | reverse complement strand
GGTATTGCTTCGTTCGTTTGTGTGCTAGTTAACATGCAGAATGCCAGTGTATGAAGTTGCTTTCGTTGGTTTAAGATTGCCATATGGATATATTAGATGTGAATACTATCAACGAACTTTGAAACTCTTCCGAAAATATCTTAATATCAGGTTTTTAGGGTATTTGAACAAAATAAGAACATGACCATAAGTCAGTTATATCCATATACTGTTTAGTGTAAATAGATTTTTGGTATGCAAATCTATTTGTCTTGCATAAAGTATTACTGTTTTTTTCACCAAAGATGTTTACAATCAACGATTGAGGAAAGTAGATAGCGGCATTTACTTATATCATCATGATCATGTATGATGCCTTGGTGTATGGATGAAGGACGGTGTTCCATTTTTTGTCTCGATTACGCGTCGGAGGCACCGATTTTTTCATTGCGAAGTCAAGATGATGATGATAATAATAATAATAATAATATTATTATTATTATTATTATATTATATTGTTATTAGGATGGTTTGCCTGTTAGGAATGTATTTGTTGGCCTTATAGTCTGGAATGATGAATAAATGCTTTTGTATCAAAGCTATTGTTTTTCTTCTCTCTTTTTTCCCCTTAAGGGTTCCATCTGTGTTTTACATCATTTAGCGAGAGAACTCCACAGGCAAAGCAAATTGTAAATCTTAGTGCGATTGGATATCTTTGTTTGAAAATTTTAACTACATTGAAGATAGTGAAAAATATTACGATGAAATTTTTTGGAAAATTTAGGGGGTGTGAATGGATATGTAATGATGAAAGTTGATTTGATTTAAAAATAGTAAAATAATGATTGGATATGATTGATAATAAAATGTGAGTGAGTGAATAGTAAAAAATTTGTGTGGAGAATGTGAGCCAATAATGATTAGTATTTTGTGAAAAAAATGTATAGATGTGATTGATATAAGAAAAATGAGAAAAAGTGAAAAGTGAGAATAGATTTTTTAAAAAATTTTCATAAATAATTGCGTATTTGGTCGAAAAATTACTGTGAAGCGAAAATAAAATTTCGTTAAATATCCGTGTATAAAGGCGTGATTGCCATCATGAAAACAATTTTCAACTGCTTTTCCGCTTTAGGACAAAATTTTGGATGAAAGTGTGATTCTTTGTAAAATTTCAAAAAATGTACTACTCACTTATTTTCACTTTTCAAATCATCAATCACATATGTTTAAATTTAAAAAGAAAAAAATATAACATCAACTCTACGTTATTATATCGTTATATTCTGAAATCTGGCTATTAAAATTCTCTCTTATTTTCAAGTTGTAATCGCATTTAATCATTGTTATACTAAAAAAAAGCACCACATCAACTCGTCATCAGCGTTTTTATGCTTATATCCAATCACACTCTCAAAATTCAATTTCTTTTTCAAAAATTATTTTCACATTATTCTCTTCTAAAAGTAAGAAAAGAGCAAAATGAATGGTAACTTGAGATTTCACCTAATTACAAAAAACTCTAATCATCTTCTAAAATTAAAAATCACCTGTACTGGTATTACAAACATCTCCTTGATGTTTGTATATTCTTAACAAATACTGAATACCTCCTCTTGAAGGTGCACTTAACAAAATAGAAACAAATATCACGAGGTAGTTTAATTTTAAAGATAATGAGTTCCTTTTTTAATTAGACTGGATCTCAAGTATTTTTGTAATTAAACCCAGGAAGAAATAGTAACATTGTAACAACAGTAATGGAACTTGGCCAAAGAGTAGCCTAAGTGATAAATTTAGGCCTTATAATCTGTTCTAAGAAGGCATTATAAAAAAATGTAGATGAATGCTTTAAAGAAGTTGCTTTCAAGAATGATACTGTGTTTTTACACACTGATTCTAAATTCTACTGAGAAACAGAAGAGATTAGTAAGCAAGGTACAGTGGTGGAAAGTCAACCTCACCAACTTCCTCCCTCAATGTAGCAATCAAACTCAAATTAGCTCAATCAGCGAAGCAGCCGATCTAAATCAAGGATCTTTGTCCTTGGTCAGAAGTTCTAGGTAATCTGCTATGCAAACTTTCATCCACTATCTTATAATGCTTGAGAAATTTTTGATGGATCATCCCAACATATCGATCAATATGGTCTCAAATTTGATTACAAAGCTGGAGATTGTGATAGAGATAATGGTTCCTGCTCTCAAAATGGTAAAATGTAAAAAGGAATCAAATGTATCCAAGAAAATCAACTGACATCAGTTACAAATCAAACTTTCATTTAACGGCGACAAATACAGTGTTTCCAAGCTGCCAAAGAGAATGAATTAAGGATATTTGACATTACAAATGTCACCTAAAATAAAAATCTACCCTGCAAAATTTTGTGGCATTTTAACCATAGAAAAATTGAAATTCAAAACATTTTGGGATCAACATGGAGAAAAACTGAAGCATATAAGTATCTTGCAAGTTTATGAGTATGTTCCAGTGAGTTCAATTTTCAAAATTCTATGACAAGCAGTGGGTTTAACTAACACGGGTCCATATTAGGCTTGCTGAACATAGGGATATACAAATGAAAAGGACATCAAATAGAAAGACCAAAGATAAACTTTATACCTATATATGTGAAATGAAGAAAGATATCAAGCTACCAATCACAACCAAAACCTAAAAGCAATCACGACCTGCAAGTTTCATCAAGGCTGTGAAAGTTCATCCTATGGGTCAAAGATAAGGTGTAAAATTGATAAAGGTGTATTTGATAAAGTCAGTCAGGAAAAGAACTTGGATAGCGAAACAACCCCTCCATTCAATCCTAGTGAAGTACTAGTTTGGATGTTTTTGCCATTTCATGTTTTAAAGTCAAATGGAGTGAATAATTTTCCAGCTGACCCGACAAGTTTCATCAAGGCTAAAAAGCTTAACCCTTTCTAGGGTCTCATACAGCAAGTGCAAAATTGATAGAGATGTAAAAGGCATCGCACTGTGTAATAAAAGTCAGTCAGGAAAAAAAGTGGGGTGGCCAAAACCACACCTCCATTGATTCCTTGCAGACCTAGTTAGGATGTTTTGGGACTTCAAGTTTTAATTTCAAATGCAGTCAAATGTTTCTGCATATCCAGACACAATAACTCTTTTTCTCATGATTATGAAGGAGTTCAATGGAAGTGTTGGTAAGATCTACACAGAAAAGTCCCATAAAATTTAAGTTCAAAGTGTCTCACACAAAATGCGCCAATATTCACATGACAGAATCAACATCTGAAAGATAACGATACATCGTGCTCAAGACAGTAAGCAAAATTAGGTCATTTGCATTCATATATGTCGGTTCGAGAGAATTGGGACTTAGGGGGCAACAGATTTTAAAATGCCAGTGAATGTTTGAAGAACCACGAGTCCTCTACAATTTTACAAAAAGTGAGACAACACAAAGGAAATATATAGTAGTAATAGTAATACTTTTGGCATGGGCAGAAAAATCAGGCAGGCAATGAGATGTCGATGGTAGCATACTGGAAAAAGGCGACATATGGGGCAGGTAGCAAACAGGCCAAGTACAGACCATCTAGTCAATCAAAACATAATATCCACTGCATGTATTGTTTCTCAAATGGACAAGATATTGTAAAAAACCACTTAGAGGTGAATCCTGGTGATATTTCTACAAGTAGCTGTAAGCTCTCAACATTTTGTGCAGCAACAGTAAAGGGCAGTCTATAATCTACGGTTATTGTCTTAGAATTTTGCATAATTCAGACTTTGCTCCCCTGACACATCTGAAAACACTTCCTGTCACTTTTAACAAACTGTGAACATTCTTGTGAATTTCTAATTGGCTGGAAGAACCTTTTGATGATAATTGACTGGGTGTCTTACCTTTGGTTAGTCATGGAATTGATAAACATTTAACATCATACCAACCAAAAAAATAGGCAAGCACATGGGATGGGGTGGGAAAGGCTTCTTAAATGTAGCTATTTCAATCTTAATAAATCACTTATCACTAACCTTGAAGAAAAAGTCTAAAATCTTTGCCAAGAGTAATGTCATGAGCCATAAGCAGCATGTAATTGACTTTGACACGAAATGATGCAGCAGCATTGTTTACCATTTCTTCTGATAGAACTAGTTCAGGTTTTGTCAAGTTGTCTGTACAAAGAGCAAAGAGATGTCAGATGATTCCTATTGGAAGAAAGACTTGAAATCTCTACGAACATGAGGGGGTAGAATAATCGTACTTGTTTCTATATACAGCATAGTTGCCGGGAGAAACAGCAGAACTACTAAAATCAGCAAGACATCTGAACAAAGAGGTAAAAATGATATCCCTGAGCGCCTCAATTAATAGCCAGGAAAAGTGGCAACAACAACTATGCCACATGAAACACGCGCCGTCTCCACAGTATGACATCAGCAGCTAAAAAAATGAAAATAAAGTGAGATGATAAAATAGTTGAAAAGGCAGAAGCGAATAAAAAATGAAGGCAACAACCACGGAAGCGTAACAAACATACTGTTTTACCTGCCCATTAAAACATCTAGTGCAAGAACATGGATGGAAGAAGCGAATGTCGTAAAAACAAGGAAAAGGTTAATACAATCACTAGTTTAGAAGACTGTCTATTTGTATTTATCATTCTCCTCTTTAAAAACTAGCAGTTGTCTATTTCAACTTGTCTGTTAAGAAAACAATCTTCCAAAATCATCCCGATTCTATAAATTTCAAGTACCACAGATACATAAGAAAAAAAATTTTGTTGTCAAGGAAATTTCAGCAAATCAGAGAACATGTACTGCACATTACAGGTGAGTTTTTATTCCAAACATCATTTTTTATACCACATAAAGATATTGCATTGGTTAAGAAAAAATACTCACCCTTTAAGCATCAACGTAAGAATAATGGGTTACGCATAACAGATTACTTTAAGAATCACAATTACAAATAATTTAGTATATAGGTAAACGTTGGGAATAAAATAAATAGTTCACCACAATCACTTAAGCTAGCATCTCTACTAGCTATTCCATATTGTATGCTTGCTCACTGAGAGTCAAAAGCATCACCTAGTTTTTATGCAGAATTACCCCACACCAATAATAGAAAGGGAGTGCAGAGATGAGTCCATAACATTTTACAAAAACTACCAAGTACAATAAACCCTGCTTCAGGGTCATCATCATCATCATCAACTGCATGTCTACACCTTAATCCCAACTATGTTGGTGTCAGTGACATGAAGTTTATAGTGTCAATTAATTGTCTAAAATTAGTTAACACTATAAATTCACACAAAAAGCAAAGTGGCGAAATTTTACACCAGATAAACCCTGTCTGAGGGTATAATCACAAAATAGTCCTCCTATCTAGCTTTACCTTCTAAAACTGACTGTTTTAAATCATGTGCTTGTTCTTGCAATAAAGCAGGCCATCAGATTTATGCGTAATAGTCAAGTAATCAACCTGCCTTATGTAGGTGATGATGCTTTTTCGAATAAGCCTCTGCATCATTTGTTCCTTAAAAAACTAAAAATGTATCCGCACATACATATAAAAACTTCTTCTATAATTAGCCATTAACCTCACTAAATAATGTAATTGAACCGTCAAAGTTAAACAACACTGAGCACGCATTTAACTAGTACAATTAAACAGAAGATTTTCTAAAATCGTTTCTAGACAACAAAAAACAATTAGCTCATGATATCTCAAACTTTCAACAGCTGCTATCAGTACAAATAACTAAAATTGGCAGCATAATTACGTAAAATTCTCCAAACCATTATTGGAGGATGATAGCTTATTCTAACAACTTCACTTCTAAACTAAATTAAATTTCAGAAAATAATTTCATTCATCAATTATATACCTTTGCCGCCACCCACCATTTGATGAACAGTGGCCTGACGACCGGACAATTTGTACACTGAGCTCGTCGACGCCGGATCATCAGCTCGTCCTTCCGCATTCGGCTCTATGCCGCACAAATCTTCTGAGTTTGAATTCTCCATTTCTGCATTTTTCACACAGCGACATTCGGAAAAACCAAAATCAAACACGAAATTTGAAAAATCACCGAAAGAAAAACCGCAATTCGCGAAAACCAAACCTAAATCGAAGCTCAATTTACTGAACAACTCTCAATATAATTGATTGAATCAATTATTGGAGAGAAATCGACGGGTTTCTCTTCTCTTTTACTAGTATAACTTTTTCAGAGTTGAAACTGAAAAGGCTGGTCTGAGTCTGACAATTAACCAATCATCTTCGCGGAAACGTTACGGCGTCGTCGGATGGAAAAGGCGACGTGTTATTGATTTGTTTATTTTTGTCTTTTTGTTTTGTTTTGTTTTGATGATATTTAAACCAAAGGAAGCTTCCCATTATGAAAAATAATAAAAAAAAGTTATTTAAAATCAAAATCAATTTATTTATCTCTAAGACTCTAATAATAAACTCTCTCTTTTTTTTTTATTGTGGGATGGATCATGCTAATGGTTATTTGATTTTTTTAATAAATACGAATAAATCCCCTCAAAAGAAATATAAATACTAATAAATGACACCTTGTAAATATTTATGGTAATCTTAACGAACTTTTTTACAAGATAGTTGAGGATTATCATAATCCTATTATTTTCTTTATTAAACTAGAAATACTATATAAGTGCTTATTTAATAATTGAAGAAACATTTAATGATACTTCATGGCTCATAAAGTACTTGGTTATATACAAAGATACCTCATTCGCAACATTTTATTTCATCGATATTTCGTAAAACTAATAAAGCAATAGTGTATATATACCTTTCTTTTCTTTTCTTTTCGTCTTAATTTTTTTTCAATTGAGTAATACAGAGAAACCTAAATTAAGCATCTAAATAAATAAATAATTATATTTATTGAAAATATATATTGTAATGGCTAGTCTTACCATGGGTGCTCTAACGGATTAGATGCGTTAGACGGATCTAAATACCTACCCATGACCCTACCCCGCGGATAATTAAAAAAATCGAAATCGAATGACTTATCATGATTGGAGCCCTAATTATTACCTTCCCCGCAACGACTACGACCACCAAAATGCCAAAAACCACCATCGCACGATGCCACCTCCGATGCGCACCTTTCGCTAGGTTTTTCCTCTTCGAACTCCTCTATCTCACTGCTATTTTCCATTCGCCATCTCTGCAAAGTCACCACCACCTCCGCTTGCACCACCCCCACCATCGATCTGTGTAATTACGTCGAGCCTAGTAGGTATTGATTTTTGTCATATTCCGAACTAATTAATAGGTAATCCACATTGAACAAAGTCACCAAGGTGCAACAATGAAGACGAGAGACAACTTGAACAATGACACATGTAACGAATGTGAAGGTTATGTATTTTTCATTCTATTAATTATTCAAAAGTAACACAAGTTGCATTGAAATGTATTAAAGTATCAAATAAAGATATTAGACTTTACAAAAAAAAATATGTTTTATAATTAGAAGGGACAACTTTGTAGAAAAACAATACAAGTTCCATTGAAATGTATTAGTAGTATTAAATAAATGTATTAGACTTTCCAATATAAAAGTATCAGACTCTGTAGCGGTTGCATCTTATTATCTATTTTATTTCTTAGTTGTTCCTAAAATGTATTACTTTTAGGTGTTATAACACCAATAGATTCTAGTGATGAGAATGAAGAAAACAATAATGACAGAGAACAAGGCAAATATCATACTCGAGAGATCTTTGAGGTAAATATCCTAATAATTTTTTGTTTGTAAAGAAAAATTACATATACATTAAAAAAGTATTGTCTTTTATGATAAAAAAGTATCATCATTTTCATATATTTCTCCTATTATTTATTTTCTTCGCTAATATAACATTTGATTGGTTCTCTTATTGGTATGAAGAGGGATAGTATCGAACAAATATATATGTTGTATTTCAACCATGCTCGCATCTTGGCTTAGTATTCGTAAAACAACTATAAGACGCAATGAAATTGTTGTTGTGATAGAAAAGTATTTTGTATGTTCTTGTGAGGGATCTACGATTCAAAAAACACCGTTGAGAAAAAAATATAATACGGACGAGGGTGTAGGGTATCATTGAGGGCAAAGTTGGACAACAATGGTCTTTATGAAATTGTTGACCATAATATGTTGCACAACCACGAACTCACTAGAAAATAGTGGAGTCATATGCATTATTCGAAAGGGTAATTACCACCAAAAATGCTAATGTTATTTGGGAGATGATTTCATCCGGAATGAGATCTACCGAGATGCGGGAGATGAAGAGTGCATTGGTCATACAATAAAGGATCACTTGAATTTTATGAATCGTTTCAAAATGAATGCACAGAGGCGAGACAATGCACAAACACTGATTGATATATTATACCAACAAGATGTTGAAGATCAAGACTTCTTTTCAGAGTTAAATTAGATGATATGGGAAGATTGTGTAATCTAGTTTGGAGGGATTCAATGATGAAGGAGGATTACAATATATATATGGTAATGTTGTTGTCTTTGATCGACATATCGTACAAATCGGTATAATTTGATTTGTGCTCCATTTGTTGGGATCAATAATCATTGAAAGAACATAATATTTGGTTGTGCCTTCGTAGCGAATGAAAAAACTGAATCATTCGAGTAGCTTTTTAAAGTTTTTAAGAAAACAATGGAGGGTCAATGTCATATATCAATCTTTACAGATCAAGATCTCGCGATTGGAAATTCAATTGAAAATATATATACTACTGTACAAATTGCACTTCAGTTTATATGTAATATTTTTCTATATTCAAAGTAATACCTTGCAATGTGGTATGTAATACTTTTTAGTATTAAATATAATGCTATTTTTTTTTATGTAATACCTACTGAATTATGATCTATTTTACTGTACAAGCTGCACTTCAGTTTATATGTAATACTTTTTTTATTTATATGTAATACTTTTCTTTGTTAATACTAATACCTTCAAGTGTTATAGGTGATACTTTTAAGTGTTAAAATTAACAATCTTGCTTTTTTATGTAGATTTTCCCAGGAACAAGACATATGTTATGTTTATGGCACCTCTACTAAAATGTTATGAGCCGTCGGGAAGTTGAAAGGTGACAAATGCTTTAATTACGCATTTAACAAGTGTTTATTGGGCTGCACAGATGAAGCTGAATTTCAAGTTTGTTGGGATAACATGATTACAAAAATGGGTTGGAAGACCATCCGTGGTTTAAGAGGTTATTTGATTTAAGGGAGAAGTGATGTACAACATTCAACAAAGAATTTTTTCTCTGTTGGAATATTGTCTTATAACGAAGTGAAAGTACAAATAATGCCATTGGATTTAATGAGAAGAAAAACAACTAGTTTGACTGACTTTTTATAGAACTTTCAAGGAAACAATTAAATGTTGGAGGAGAGACGAAGCAAAAAATGAATTTTATTAGTTCAAAGGCGGCTCCACATCGTATTACCATTGATTTGGAATATTGAAGCATGCTTACGAGATATACACGTTGACACTTTTTAAAGATTTTGGAGATGAATTTTGAAGTCAATTTCAACTTCTTGAATAATGTTGCATTTTGAGCGTGAAATTATGTTTTATAATGTTTGAATGATGATGGAGTGGGTTCACATCTTGTGTGATTTGTAGTGCAACAAAATTGATAAGTTGCTCTTGCAAGAGACTTGAAGAGTGTGGTTTATTATGTCGTCATTCCTTAATGGTCCTTCACGTGAATTTGGTGACTTAAATACAGATTGTCATTTCAAAAGAAGATGGACAAAATTTGCAAAAAATGACTTAGGGGATAAATTAGGCAGAGAGAAATTGGATAGTGTAACAAGCCTAAGGATTGCATTCCTTGGCATCATGAAATGGTGCACAAGTATTATAATCTCGTATTGAAATGCCAGGAAAATGAGGAAATAAGAAGAATCCTTGAAGATGGATATAACCGGGATTTTATGGCAGTTGATGAATTGATGGCTGCTACACTAAATTCTGCAATAGAAACTGAGATTTCTAGTTCTTCTACTAATATCCTAGATCTTACTCGTTCAGTTACAAAGGGAGAAAACAAAGAATGAAGAGGCATTTCGAGAAAAACAAGAAGAGGAAGAGGTTGACACATCAAACTCACATATATCAATGAAGTTCGGATCGAAGACTCCTAATCTTAGACTGTTTTATTGTATTTTTATATGGTTGATTATTTCAACTTTATTCTGATTTATCTTTACATTATATTTTTTAGACACAAGGGCTTAATACTTTTCACATATTTGCTAATACTTGTCAACGTACTTGCTAATACATTCTTATTTTTCTGTGTTACTCTTTCAACTTTATTCCGATATGTGTAATATTTGATGTATTTGCTAATACATTTAAACGTATTTGCTAATACTTTTAACGTATCTACTGATACATTCCTATTTTGTGTATGTGAGTTCATATTGTATGGTAAACATGAATTGTTAATTGTTCAAAGACATGTACATACCTGAACCTAAATTATTGATCAACTGCTTGTAAAAAGCCCTTACCAAGTGGTCTATAATAAAATACGAATACATCATTGTTTGTGTAAAATATTCCTTTCTTGTGCTAATACTTTTATGTTTAAGACCTAATACTTTCATGTTCAACACCTAATACTTTTCAACGTATTTGCTGATACATTCCTATTTTATGTGTCTGAGTTCATATTGTATGGTAAACATGAATTATTAATTGTTCAAAGACACATACATAAACTTAAATTCTTGATCAACTGCTTGTAAAAATCCTCACCAAGTGGTATGCATACTAAATTATGAATACATCATTGCTTGTGTAAAAATTATTACTTTATTGTGTTGATACTTTTATGTTTATAACCTAATACTTTTATGTTCAACACCTAATACTTTCATGTATGTCTGCTAATACATTTCTATTTTATGTGTGTGAATTCATATTGTATGGTAAACATGAATTGTTACTTGTTCAAAGACACATACATGAACCTAAATTCTTGACCAACTCCTTGTAAAAATCATTCACCAAGTGGTTTGCATAATAAATCACGAATACATCATTGTTTGTGTTAAAAACATTACTTTCTTGTGCTAATACTTTTGTGTTTAAGACCTAATACTTTTATGTTCAACACCTAATACTTTTTGTTCAAAAGTTTCGGTGCTAATACTTTTATATTGTAAAAGTACTTTTGGAAGTTAGGTGCATTCACATGAAAATCTAACAAAAGCACTAATACATTTACTTGTCTTTGTTAATACTTCATGTAAAGCTAACAAAAGCGAAGACGCTAATACTTTCAAGATTCAATACTAATACATTTACATGTAACTACTAATACTTGTCTACAATTTAATATGAATTGTTTTTCATAAACAACCTACAAAAATCCAGCCATATGATCCCCACCACACCATCTTCTAAACTTGTGCATCATAAACACTTTATCTATATAATATATAAAAAACAAGACAATCTCTATTTTAGGAAAGTTTTCGCCAAAATACACTTTCCATTATTGGCATATATTAACTTTACTTAATTGTTTTTATTATAATTTAATATATTAAATTCATATTAGTGCATCGAGAACTGTATCAAACTGTTCAATTAATTAAAAAACACGTCATGTATTTCAATGAAGAGTTCTATTACTTTTTTTTTTAATTTTTTTAATTTTTTTTTAAGAAACTCTTTGTAGTAATATAGTTCACATAATTTATCGCGATAGATTCTTATCCCATTTGATAAAATATATTTTTAGTTTCTATTTTTATTTATTGAAGTAAAAACAAAAGCTAATTCACGTAATTCCATTTATAATTATTGATAAATAACGATTTTGTAAATTCATTAAAAATGCAAATTCCAAAATTTAAATACGCTGCATTCCAAAATCATTAAAAAAAGCATAATAAAAAATAATTATAAAATTTTATTGAAAATGCATTTGATATAACTTTAAAATTATTGTAACCGATTCCAACCAATACATTAATGTCCTTTGCATGGGTACCCCAAAAGGCATTAATACAACATATTATTTGTAATATAAATACCCCAAATAAACATCCGAAACTTACCATAACTCAATCATGTATTTTAAACAATTTTTACAAAGTGCTCTACCATAACTCCATTATCGGTTTGGTGAAAGATATCAATCCTTCAAAGGTAGAATGGGCAATCAAAGCTTGATTGATTCGTTTATATAGTTTACCATCATTTGGAGATAACTCAATTGTTAACGATTTAGAGTGCATATTTCACGATCGCAGGTAAGTCCGTAGACATTAGTTTATATAATCTTTTTATTTTCATTTGCTAATCGTAAAAAATAATAAAAAAACAAACTAACCTGCATTTTTTAATTATCTTATTTATGTGTAGGGAAAAAGAATCTATGCAACTATCAAGAAGTGGCAAGTTAAAAATTTTAACTTCATTTTGCAGGAACATCGACTTTATGCATTAAAGAATTTTAGTGTGGCAGATATCTTCATGAAGTACAAAACAACCGTTGTTAAATACAAAATTATATTCAGTATCAAAACCAATTTGAGTGAAATATTTGATGAGTCATTTCCTTGGATGATATATAACTTCAAGCCATTCGATGCTTTCTCAAATATTAATTCTATTGATGAGTCTGTTCTTCTTGGTAAATATTTTTTTAATTTCATTACTTTTCTTTTATATAAGTGTATTTTAATATTTTTCTTTTTAAGATGTTATTGGGAAACTAGCATCAAAGTATGCTCCACAACATTGGAAAATTGACGGTAGACAAATAGTTATGATCAATATTGTCTTGGAGGATATTCGGTAATTTGTATCATATGATTCCGCTATGTATATTATTTTTTTCTCAAATATTTTTTAACATATATTTATTGTAGTGGTAATATATTACTGTGTACTCTTTGGGATGATGATGAGTTGATGAAGTATTTGGAAACCGTTAAAGATGGTCCTGTTATTATCATTCTTCAAATGTGTTGAGCAAAAAAGTTTAGAGAACAAGTTCCTGTATCAAATACTTTTATGTGACAAATGTTATAATTAATGAGGATGTGGAAGAAATTATAGGATTACGTAACCTGTAAGTATACATATTATTTTATTATTGTCCTTATTGTTTGTATTTTAATTCAATGATATTAATTGAATATGGTTTTAGTTTGATTGCCGATGGGAATGCTACTGCATCAGTCAGTGATATGAGTCACATATCACTGACAAATTCCATTCCAATTTTTGAAGAACTCGACAAATCCAAGGATATTTTCAGGACTATTGAACAAATTTGGAAAATTGAGAGGTTAATATATTCTTATTCACATACAAGATTATTTAGTTTTTTTTAATTCTGATATAAATTTAACTCTTATTTGACATTTTAATAGGTTGGGAGTTATTAGGTACCTGCAAAAATTATTGCTATGGAGAATCGATTTAATTGGTATTATATTGCTTGCAAAAATTGTCCCATAAAAATAACCCCTGCTTTTGGAGAATTCCATTGCGCTAAGGCCTAAGTGTGGATTGCATGACACAACTGGTTATTTAAGGTTTGTTTGCTTTTTTTTTATATATATTACTTATTTGGGCTTTTATATGGTTTTTGTACTTTGACCAAAAAAAATATTGATTTATGATGTTATATCTTATGTTTTTTAGGTATAAACTTCAAGTTCGGGCGGTATTTTTGATATGGGACAAAGATTGCATAAATTTGATTGGTAAAACAACATTTGAATTGAAATCCACTGTCCAAGACGAGGTAATATATTTTTTTATATCTTTTTTACTTTTCATATGAATAACTATAAATTTTTTACTTTAAAATTATAAATTATTTTATTCAATTCAAATAGTTCCAAATGAAATTCTTGATTTGGTGGATCGAAAGCTTCTTTTCAGGGTCCAAGCTAAATCTGATCAGCGTGGATTTTATAAAGGCGTTTTTACTGTGATCAAATTAACTGGAGACAATACATTGGTTGACAAATATTATACTTTTTTCACTGAGAGTCAACAACCTGAAATTTTTTCAAAATTGAAAATTGTAGATTTGGCAATGAAGATGAGGTATAATTTTTTTGTTTTATTTGATTTTTTTTGTTTTTTAATATTATTATATAAATGTAATTTGATGTAATCTTAATTGTCTTATAATCAATCTTCAGAAGATGGGGGGTGACTACTCCTTTAAAAAAACAAGTAAACTTCTATTTCAAATGAAACCATTCATGATTCAGGATTAAGAGACGTCTACTGGATGAGTCCTCATCTACTGGGAAGGAAAAGAAGTTGACTCTTGAAGTGAAGAAAGAGAAGGAGTGAATTTGTTTAGCTGCTGAGAGTGTTTTTCATTATATTTTATGGTTTAATGTTTTGGATTACGAATGGAGTTTGTTTCTTATCTTTTAATTTGATTGTAATTTGGATATTTTAAACTTTATCTAAGTTTTATTGTCCAATTATTATATTGGTGGAAGTTTAATTGTTCTTTTGAATTTCATTATATTTTCATCTTATTATTATATATCGTGTTGATTATTTGATTTTATGTATTTTCAAATCAACGCATTACTTCAATTCCTTATAATTGAATTCACCATCATGATTCCACTACACTCACGATGTAGGGTCAAGATGTTTTAGGATAAGGGTTTTCTTTCAGTACAACTTAAAACTATTTAACATATCTTTTTTTTAAATGGATAATATATCAGATTCAAACATATGTTGAGGTGCTTACAGAAATATTATAACTAATCTCTACTAAAATTGGTCAAAGCAGCAACAATATGAAAAAAACTGAATGTAATAAATGCATTACAAAAATACAACACATATTTAAATGTCATTATCTAATCACATAAACTGAATTCAGATTATAGTAAATCGATCCAAATAATAAATTTTTTGCAAAATTTTATTTCACATTCATACAATCGAGATTTTTTTCCCAACATTGTATCAATTAATAGAACAGCAAACAAAAACACCATGTATTCGAATGTAATTAAAATATCAACATAGTCCATTTATAAATATAATACAGTCATCCACGCATCACAGTTGATTTCAATACCAGAGTAATTAAATTATCTCATTTACTTCTAATACAACTATATTATTTATTTTAATTTTTGCATCATCTAACTTCAGAATCACAGTTAATTCTAATATTGTTTAAGCTTGACATTAGTTTTTGTAATCTCCAAAGTCCAAGCACAACCAACAATTACATCATGTAAATAAATGTAACTATTTTATCACATTTATCTAGTTTCCGAATAAAATAAACCACCTAAAGATCACATTTAAAAATAATACAGTTGTATATTTTAGGGTAATTTTCACATCCTATACCACACACTAATACAAATTAGCTTTTTTGCAACATAATAGCAGTTAATAGCACCATAAATAATTTTTTCATTAATCGAGAAATGTAATTTCATGAAATAATCATTTTACTAAATAAATACAGTTGATTTTAGCACTTCTCAATATCACACATTAATACAAATATTTTTTCCATCACATTTGCAAATCATTTAAGATTATTACTCCAGCATAATCTTAAAAGTCATTAAATGTGAACATTAATTAAAACAACATTAAAATAAATTCTATTAAAATCTAAATTATATTATTAATTACAAAATTCTAATATTTTTATATGTTCAAAATATCATATTAATACAAATGTTTTTTTCACAAAAAATTATTGTAACTACAATATAATTAAAAAACATTATCACATATTTTTAATCCAGAATATAATACATCCATTATGGTTCCTTCGATTCCACGACAAATTAATTGTAAGTTTCATTTTTCGGACAATTGAAATCGGTAAATATAGCTACAATATATATTATGGGCTAACAAAACAAATCCCAAATACAATTGCATTAAAAACATTAATTTGAATGCAGAGTATAATAAATTCATATAAGCATTATGCATTAATTCTAATAGAACTATATTTTTTATGGTACTCTTCGAATTCTACAATAACACACATTAATTCATAGGCTGATTTTTTCTAACCTATTTCGAAATCATAAATTACAGTTGCAATGCGCACTACTCTAATTATCTGTTTTTCCTTTCTCAATACTGTTAATAATTGTATAACTTTTCCCAATATGACATACATGATTTTTCCAGTATAATTTTTTTTCTTTTTTTCTGATAAATGCTAATGGATTCTACTGCATACATTGAAATCCTTATATAAAGCCTTTCTATGTTGTTTTTCATCTCTTCCTCCCCTCTCCACCCCCACACCCTTTAAAATTCAAGTCTTTTGCATCTATCTACAATTCTTTTCCAATATACATGAAAGAATCGATTTTAGCCATTAAGTAATCCTCAAATATCAGAACAGTCTAGGATGAATATGACAAAATCGACAATAATATCCAGTAAAAGGAAATATTTCAGCATATCATCAAAAGGTATGTTTTTCATATCCCCAATTTATGTAATTATTCTATGTAGAAACACTTAAACTCAAATGTATGTGTAATCTCATAATTTTATTATTCTCTTAATTTATATGCATATAAATGTAATTGTTATTGGTTCAATTATTATTTGATATAACCGATATGCATAATAAAAATCATACTTCTGTTGTTTCTTAGGTTTATTAATTTGTTGCAATATGAGTAGAAATCCAAATTGTTTTTCATCTTATTTTAAATTTTGTGAAAATGTATTTCTAATTATATTCAATAAAATAATTTATATGTTAAGTTTTTTTTTTTGTATAATATACTATAAAAGAGTTATTTATACCATCAGTTTTGAAATGTAGTATTACAAAATAAAAAATAAAATACATGTAACCTCAAATTTTTCAACAAAACATTCGTGTTTTGAAAAAAAAAAGTCTGATTTTAACTAAAAGGTACATAATATAAGAAATTTTATCCATAGTTATTCAGATCTTAAATAAAAGAATTAATATTTATTATAATATTTTCCGTCAAATACCTATTTTAGAATTTCTTTAGATTTCTGTCAAAAATGAGCGAATCAAAACACATTTTAAAGACTATATGTACGTGACTGATATATTTTTTAAAGTTTATTCCTTAAATAATGGAAGTTAAAAAATATATTATAGATGTGAAAAATAACTTTGAAAAAAAAGTGAGATCTTAAATGAAAGGTAATATATACAAACTATTTATCAATAATTTTTCAGATCTTAAATAAAAGGTATTAATATGTATAAAAATTAGAATTTTTTCTGTCAAATGTCTTTTTTAATGTTTCTTTAGATTTCTGTCAAAAAATGAGCAAATCAAAACACATATTTAAACAGAAATGTACTTCACTTATGTCTTTTTATGTCTATTCTTTAAATCTTAGTAGTTAAAAAAAAGACTTTAGATGTGGAAAATCACTTTTAAAAAAACAAAGATCAGGTCTTAAATAATAGGTACATGATATAAACTTTTTCTACATTATTTTTAAGATCTAGACTCATAATTAATTTGACGAAAAATATTTTAATAAAGATTAACATTGAGTCCCAGATAAAATCATCATAATAAACTATATTTATATCTAAAATTGACAATTTTTATTACAATAAACTTTCATAAAATTATTTATATTACAATTTTTTAATTAAGTAATTTTATTCTTGATAAATATCATCATATCCCCATTTGTTTCTTATAAATATCATCATAACATCATATCTTTGATTTTCAAGTACATGTTTGACATTAAATGATTTTTCAAATTAAAAAAAATAAAGATGAGTTTTCATATCTGTATTGTTTATACAATAAAAATAAAGATCTAGATTTCCATTTTCTACAAGAAAAAACATACAAAGAGCACATGGAATTGTAGCTATTAAAAAAATGGATCTGGAAAGTTCATCCACTTAGCAAAGATCTGAGACAGATTTATCAAAAAAACAAAGATAATAACATAAAAAATACCTAGGATCTACTTGATGTTCATAAAATCTAGATCTTATAGAATAAAATATAGATCTTATAGAAAAAAATATGGATCTGAATATTTTATCCACTTAACAAAGTTCTAAGACAAGTTTATCAAAAAAAAAAAAAAAATAACATATATAATACCTAGGATCTACTTAATATGCAGGAAATCTAGATCTTATAGAAAAAATATAGATCTTATAGAAAAAATATCGATCTGAAAAATTTATCCACTTAATATAGATCTGTATCAAAAAAAACTACCTAGGATCTACTTGATGTTTAGAAAATATAGATCTTATAGAATAAAATATTGATCTTATAGAATAAATATTGATTTGAAAATTTAACCCACTTAAGAAGGATCTGAGACAAGTTTATCAAAAAAAAAAAAAAGGAAAATAACATAAATAATACCTAGAATCCACTTAATATGCAGGAAATCTAGATCTTATAGAAATAAATATAGATCTCATAGAAAAATATATAGATCTAAAAATTATACATAGATCTAAGACATGTTTATAAAAAAAAAAAAAAAACATAAATAATACATAGGATTACTCGCTTAATATGCGAAAATATAGATCTTATAGAGAAAAATATAGATCTAATATTTTTGATCTTTAAACAGATCCCGAATAACTAGATTTTAAGGAACAAAAATCATTAGCAAAACTCCTATCGAATAAACAAACGTTTCGTTCGTTTTATTTTCCATACAAACAACTATGTTGAAAATTATACTAATGGATGAGCCTAAATAGTTTCAATAGGCCATCGATCGGAAAAATGAACAAATAAAATGAAAATATAGTTGAATCTCGGATTTTTTTTAGTTGAATCTCATAGGATTAACTTTCATTAGCATGAGATATGAGATTTTTTTTAAGCAATGAGGCATGAGATTTTTGTGAATGGGAGAAGGGCCGATTTTCGATGTTAAGATGAGCTGAGGGTGAAAACATAAATGCATATCAATTTCTTATATAGTTGCATTTTAGGGTTGCTAAAATGGGCCACTTTTTTATTTTATTGTTGTATGTTAGCCCATGGATTGTTTTCTTTTTCTTTTTGTTTTTTTGAGCCCCATAGATGGCCTGGAAATTAATGTTTACATGTTTTTTTATTTGGGCCATGAATTTTTACATTATATTGGTTCGGTGAATTGGGCCATTTATAATATAAATCAGGTTTACTTTGTGGGATGAATATGCATATTTAAGTTTTATAAAATATCAACATTTCTTTTTTTTTTTAACTGTTTCCACAATAATAATTAGTATAATTTGGGCTATAGAGTTTTTAATTATTTTGATAATATGTAGTTTACACAGAAAGTGTTTGAATCGCATATTATAAATTAAAAACTGATTTTTTAGTGGGCTTTGGCCCTGTTATTTGGCCCTCACTGTAATTTTGCCCCTTTTGAGCCTTTTGTTTTGTGTACATTATGCATTTGGACCAAAAAATGTATTTATTTTTGCAATTATGTTGACATAAATATTGGGTATGGATTTTAGTTATTAAGAATCATAGTTAAAA
Organism: Rehmannia glutinosa; assembly: GCA_016081115.2. Lineage (NCBI taxonomy): Eukaryota > Viridiplantae > Streptophyta > Magnoliopsida > Lamiales > Orobanchaceae > Rehmannia > Rehmannia glutinosa. Next base: position 98,509,148 of record CM071936.1, on the reverse strand, counting down.
ACTAACTCTAATAAATATTACGATGTGGTGTATAATTTTTGGTGATATCACGTACTAAAATCAAATAAAACTTGAAATTTAATAACATTTAAGTATTTAATATTACCCTTTCAAATAATAATGAATAAGATTAAGTTACAAAAAGGATTTACATATATCATCTATCGAGCTTATGTTCACATCGAACAATTGGGGCTTTAATTTTTTTATTATTATTTGCAACTTTAAAGTGATAATATAAGGATTAATTTTGATTTAATATAAATAAAATTTTATTTATTAAATAAATTTGAGTTTTTCTAGTTTGAATTGTTATTTTAATTTTTAACATGTATTTTTTTTTCCATATCGGAGGTCGTTCATCTGAACGATGTACTCTTGAATTGTCTATGAAAAGCATGTTTCATTCGTTAATAATTTCTCCTTTGTCAGATATCACAAACCATATGTTTGTTTGTTATGTAATTTAATTATGTATTTTTACGAGAAAATATAGTAATAATTTTTTATCTTACGTTTGTAGGTAACATACCATTACGTATTTGAAAATTTTCATTTGCTTCGATTTTAAGTCGTTTACATCCACAAGTAGCTCTACAATCATTGATCTAACGAATAAAAAATATTGTCCTAATGCTTCTATTAATGTTGCACATAACAAGAAAACGCAGTTGGAGAAAAGTCATAGAGCACATCAATGTAATATTAATTTGTTTATTACTTTTTTGTTCATAATCCATTTAATATATTTAAGTGCAATAATATTTTGTAATTAAATAATATTTTTAATTTTATGACTTATTATGGTATTTTATTCTTCTTTATTTTTTTATATTTTTAATTAAAATGTTTATAAGTTGTCGATTGTGTTTTTATATTATTCCTAATATAACTATAGAGTTCTTATTAAATAAAATTATATAGTAATGAATATACAAAATGTATGATTGACGGATATATAATTTATCTTTAATAGTTACAACAAATATGATTACTTTTTTGAATTAAGTTTTAATAATATCTTCTTAATGCTCGTTTCTATTGTATGTATCATATATGATACTTTTCTAATTTCATATAGTATATAAAAAGAAAATTTTACAAACTATTATATTTATATAATTTTTATTATTGTTTATGATTTTTATTTATTCTTATCTATGATGTTGTCATTCCTACTCCAATCGATAAATCATTAGGAAGTAATTTGGATATAGAACTTATATGTAATATTGAGAACCCCACATTATCATTGCCATCAATTGATATGTTTTTAGTTTTGACGTCATATTTATCTAATATTTATTTTAGTTATTTGTTTTTGGTCAAGATTACTGGGATATTGGCAATTCAACATTCAGATGTCTTTTTTGTGGTGCTATGTTTTGGTATGAAGAGAGGTTATCTTGCCACTATAAAGCGCGCATTCCAAAATATTCATTTTGTTGTATGCAAGGAAAAATTCAACTTCCAGTTCTTACAAGCCCCCGAGTTGAAACGATTATTTTATGGAAATACTAAAAAAAAGTAAAAACAGTTTTGTCAAAATATACGAGTTACAATAACATGGTTTTGCTTTACTTCAATGGGAGAAAAAAAAGACTCAAATAAATCAAGGTGGCTCTCCTCCAGTTTTCAGACTACATGGACAAAATTATCACCTTATTGGAAGTCTACTTCCATCGGAAGGTGCAACTCCTAAGTTTGCACAACTATATATTTACGACACTAATAATGAAATAGCAAACCGTATTGCTGCTGTTAGATAATTGATATAAATATATTTTTTCATTATATTGTTTGTTAAAGCAAAGTTTATCAGCTTGTCATCTTTTTATAATATTTACAGACAAGATGAAAATTGTGATGATCTTCATTTTGAAATTGTTGTTGATTTGAAATCGATGATAGATAGAGAAAATGTATTGGTTAAATCCTTTTGCATGGCGAAAGACAAAATTAGTGAAGAAGGTAGATCAGATGTTAAATTGAGGCTAATTGGCGGGGCGAATGGGGATGCTTGAACTTATAATCTTCCATCTACATCCTCGAAGTTGCGGCTTTAGTCGTAGGCAATTTTGATCCGAAAGATGGGCGAATGAGACATTTTGGTTGAGACTCAATCGGGTTGAATAAATGAGTTGAATATCGCTTATTTTGGTCTACAAGACTCCCTTGTATTTCCTTATGGAGAAGATGGTTATAAAGAGGATAAACCATTTTCTCAAGCAAAATCTAGATTTGAAGGCCGAAAGGAGGTGAGCATACGGAATTTTTTATATAGAATGCATGAATCGGACGCAATGATACTACAATTATGTCATCCAAAAATTCTTTCAATAATTTGTTGATGCATATACCATGGTGGAGTCTCGCACGATTAACCTACATTAGGTTGCATCAAAAGCAATTAGGCTGTGAAACAACAAAAGTCTTCATGATGCTTTGTTGCAGGGGAGACTGGCGCGTCATCTCAAGGAAAAAGAATTATTGTTCCTTCGTCTTTTACTGGATGAGTCATATACATGATTCAAAACTATTAGGATGCCATGACTATTTATAAATGGGCAGGTTATATTTGTAAGTCCAAGCGGCTATGTTAATCTAGATGGAGGGTGAATAGATTATCTCCATCTTTTCGATTTTACCCTATTTTTCGAATCGAATGCTTAAAGGCAATAATAAAGGTGCAGAATGTAAACAACACACGTCAATTTATAGAGGTTCAACCCACCTAGGGCCTAATCCTCTACCACCCCAGTATATCCGGGATGGATTTCAAAAAGAAAAAAGATTTTATTAATTACCAAAATTAATACAACAACAACTTACAACAACACCTTGAAGAGCACCACACACTTCTTCAACACCACCTTTGAGATTACCACAATCTCTTCTTGAAGATTACAACAATCTCCAACGGCACCTTGTGAAGATTACCATAATCTTCAACCTTGACCTTTCAACACCTAGACAAGAAGATTACCACAATCTTCTCACACCTAACACCTAGATCACCCAAGTGTGTTCTTACCAGAACACTCAAGGATATCTTGTGTTGAATGATAACTTCAAAAATTCAAGATTACAACTCGATAATGAATTATACAATTGAGTGCATCAAGAATAGCCTAGACCTCAAGAATGTGAAAGTGAATAGCTTAAATTACAACAAGAAATAACTGTAAGAACAAGTGTATTCTTGATCTTGTTGTTTGTATTTTCTCTCTTTTTGTTGTGCTAAATCTTTCTCTATTTATAAGATGATTGATACTTGATAGGCTCCTCTAGGAATCTGATATCTACAAAAAAATTGCAATTAAAATCAAGATTATATTGAAATCAATTACGATTTAAAAAGAATAGCAAGACCTCATTAGAATTTTGCTAAAACATGAATGGCTAGACGCGTTTGAAAATAAGAACACATTTTTACATAGAAATAAGGGTCCGAAACCGGTTGCCCTCTTCAAAAAACTAAACAAGTGTAGTTTGCTTGAACCATCCTTGTGTATCTTGTTGTGTTGTAGTTTTCTCATCTTTTTGTTGAAGTTTTATGTTTTGCACAACTTTCTTTGCCTTATTTGTCCAATTTTATATCAAAAATAAATTTCAAGAAATACTCCGAAAAATAGAGAAAACATTTTAGAACGATCGCGAGTATTTAGACAACATTTGAAGACATTGTTTGATGTAAAAACACATTAACTCAAAATCATAAAAAGTATTGTCCAATTTAATGTCGAAAATAAACTTGAAGAAATACTCCAGAATATATTAAAACCATTTAAATCATTTAGGAGTATTTGGACAACCTTTAAAAACATTGTTTTGGTATAAAAACAAAATCATCAAAATCATGATAAAACCATTTATCAAACAATCTCCCCCTTTTTGATGATTACAAACCAAAACAATTTTAACGAGGTCAATTTTGAAAACAAAACAATTTTAACGAGGTCGATTTTGAAAACAAAACAATTTTACCGGTTAAAAAGAACTATCTGTTGTGAGCGACAACATCCCACGCATTATAATCACAAGGATGGGAGTATAGATTTTAAACATATATAGCAAAAGCTCCCCCTATCAATATGCACAACAAGAGTAATATAGAAGCAATCAACCAAAAGCTAAAAGCTCTACTTTTACAACTTGAGCTTAAGTATCAAGAGCTTATAAGCTCCCCCTATCAACAAAACATCATTAGACATGAATATGAGTCCATACTACAACAAATGGACTAAGTATAATCCACAACTTATGGCTTTTAATAGCCACAACTTATAGCTTCTTTCTCGAGCTTATATTAGCTTATATGAGCTAATGAGCTATAACCTGTTTCTCCCCTTTGGAATCATCAAAAAGAATGTTAGCGCGATAAAGAAACATCATCAAAGTGCGCAACTAAACCGATGTATCGAGCCATATGAACATTAATGCTTATAAACCAAATAGGAGGGAAAAGTCGATCATACGACTTGTAGAAGCTTATGAAAACTCATTTGTTATGCAAAAACATGATCTCTATAAAAATATAAGATATTTGAAAACGAGAATCATGTTGGTGATGAATTTTTCATTGAAATATTTTATCGAACACTTCTTGGCGGGCGTCAAAGATTGAAAACGATATATATAGCCCTTGTAAATGTAATCAAGCCAAGTTTTTTTATCACCAAAAGCAATTTTACAAATATCATCCATCAACAATTATCATGCTCAACACAAATATATAAGAATTGCATCAAGAAATATACATATAGGCCAAGTTCTCAAGGGTTCAACCCAATTGAGATAAGGGAGTAGAATTCTTACCATTCAATCGGTAAAGACGAGCAATGATGATGATAATCGAGCTTGATAATCCCCAAAATATGAAATTTATGCAACAAAACTCATTTGGAGTGAAATGTGTGTGCAAATGTCAAAGGGGTCGAAATATGAGTCAAAAGGGCCAAAATGGTTGAGAGTTAGAACATAACCATTTTTAACACAAAAATAGCTATGGGCGACCGGTCCAGGGTATAGGCGACCGGTCAAGCTGGTGGGCGACCAGTCGACCTCTCCCCTAGCAACCCACTATTCAGTTCTGTTTTGAAAAATCCGAAATTTGATCCAAAAATCCAAATTTTCGCCCCTAAGTTTTAAAAACATGCAAAATGCAAACGTATACCTCATTCAATATACATTATGTCATAATCAAGCTCGAAATGGAATAAAATACTCGGTGGTGAACGATTAAAAAGTTCACGAGTTATACTTGAGATGGAATTAAACACATCTCAAGTTTTTGTTAAATATGCAATCCCTTAGAAAAAGATATCGAATCTCAATATGTTTAGTTCGATTATGACGAACCATATTTTGAAAAATTATTATCACCGGACTTGTTATCCGGAAATAAGAACGTTTTAAGACTTTAGATACAACAAGTCATAAAAAAGTGCCTTTCAAATATTTGAAAATTTGTTTTAACGACACTTTAATGAGATCCATTGGGATGGTTTTTGAAGTCGAGCATATACACATAAGGCATATGGAATGTCGAGTCTATGGGAGTAATAAAAGTGAATGAACATACCTCGAATTTGTTTGTCGACCGATTTGCCTTCCTTCGTCAATCTTTATATGGTAATAGAGGTTGAGATGGTTCTTTCTTTTTCAATGCCTCATTTTTTCTTTTCTATACTTTGAATGTGGAATATAACCACCTTCTTGGCATTGTTGAACTTGAATTCCAATGAAGAAATTGAGCTCCCTCATCATGATCATCTTGAATTTTCCTTTCAACAACTTAGAAAATATCTTGTACAAAACTTCATTAGTAGCACCATAAATGATATCATAAATTTGTACAAGTAAGCATTCTTGCCTCTTTTCAAAAACAAAGAGAGTAGTGTCAACTTTACCTTTGTAAAATCCTTTTGCAAAAGAAAATATCAAAGTCTATCAAGCCATACAAGGGGTACTTGTTTAAAACATAACAAAGTCTTTTATAGAAATCATTTTGGCCTAAAAAAAATTTTAAACTCCGAAAGACTTCTATTTGAATAAAACCATTTAGAAAATTGAATTTAACATTCATTTGGTAAAGCTTGAAATTTTCTCAAAACAAGAATGGGCAAGTTAAGTGCAAGTAACTTCTAAGTGTTTCATCAAAATCATTATCTTCTCCTTGACAATACCCTTAGGCTACTAACCTTGTCTTGTTCATCAAACTTGTTCCGAAATATCAAAAATTTCTGCAAAATCTTAACAAGATATTTTTCACACGAGCATAGTAATATCGAATGATAGAGACACTAGAGCAAGTAACATATACTATGCTTAAAGATAATCATCAAGAGTATAATACAACATGCAAGTTCAAATAAGCTTATAGAAAGCTATATAAGGTCTCTTTTGAAATATGAAAGTACGAGAGCACATAGTTGAGACCTCATTTACAAGAATCATATGAACACGAGCTTTGACAAAAGCATCCAAGAATAATGGCATTTATAAGTGCAATAAAATGCATAACTTAGTAGATCAATTATTTTATCAAAACAAAGTATAATCCTTTACAAATCTCGGATAAACAAGTTTTAACGAATAGTGCCTTTCGAAAAATCAAAGAACCCTTTTAATGGCACTTGTGTGAAATACTTTGAAATAACTTGAAAAACAAGCACATAGGCATATGACAAAATTATATCGAGTCTAAAAGATGAATAACAATAGTGAGCGTACCTCGATAGTTCATGTTACTCTTGACATATTATGACATAGATGGCCATTTGTGATGAATCCTACACAATTCTTAAACAAGACTTGCACAAAACAAAAATGATACAAGTGTAGGCTAAAATAATAAAAGATATATCAAGTAAGCTCATGCCATAAAGAATCATAAGAAATGATAAATCAATTAAGTCTAAGCAAATACACAAGAGTTTAATATAAGCATCATACAAGGTCTCCTTTTCAAAGAATTTTTTAAAAACACAAATATATATATTGAAGACCTTAATTTTAAAAATAAATATTTTGAAAACTCATTTTGAAAATATAGGCACAAATAAAGACATGCATAATAACTAAATAAATTGCATATTTAAATGGGAGATATGGTTTACCAATTCGCCATTTCCATGGGTTGTCTTGGTTCCGTTGTTGATGATATCTTCCCCTTTGAAAATCATCTTGTTGATGATGGCTTCTCCAATTGCTCCATGTCCAAGCATTGTGGCCTTCCCATTTTTGAAAGTATCTTTCTCTTGGAAATTCATTGTGGTGATATCTTCTCCTTTGATCAAATGAGACGCTCATTTGATGTCTTCTAGGCGGTATGAATTTTCCTTGATTTTTATTCCGCCGGGTACCTAATATAACATTGTTTTGTGGTACCCTCAAGTGCTTGGGTCCTTTGGGATTAGTCTTGAGACTTTTAGGTCTCCAAAAATAATTAGAGTGATTTCTAGCCCGACAAGTATTTACCGTATGACCCTTTTTACCGCAATAGAAACAAGTAATAATTTTTGGAGCATAATGACCAACATGCATAGGGACTTGATTTCTTTTCACATAATTAACAACACTAGGCTTATGATCAAGTCCTTTATCACAATTATGAATATCAATAATCTTGGTCATTTTATCGGTACTCAAGTTGGATTTTGATAAATCCTTTTTCATACAATTAATCTTCTCAACAAGAGTACTATTTTCTTTTTCAAGGTTTCTAACCTTGTTAAGTGTGGTGGTGTGAGCACATGATAGTGATTCATAGGAAGTAGATAAACTATCCTTTTCATTTTTCAAAACATTGAATTCCTTTTTCAAATTTTTGTACTTAACAAGTAAACTTTGGAATTCATTTTGAAGGTCATCAAAATCATCTTGTAAATCACTATAATCATTTTGTATAACAATATCATAGGAAGTAGAGGGTTTAAGACATACCTCATTTTCTTCTTCGATGCCCATAAGACATTGTTCGACTTCTTCATAGTTGGAAGTTGTAAAAGGCTTGTTCCTAAGATTTGACCTTGTATCCATTTGAGAAGTAGATGCTTTTGAGTTGCTCCTTTCATTTGCATATGCTTCATAGATGGCTTCTAATTTTTGCCATACTTCATGTGCCGATCGAATTCCTACAATATGATCAAATATGGAGCCAACTTGGTAAGTGAACAATATAAAATATGGAGAGCTTTACCATTTAAGGAGATGATTTTCTTTTCTTCATCATTGAGCTCCTTGAGAGCTTTGGAGGTGTTTGGTGTGTCTTTCATCGGAATGGATTCTCCATTATTGATGATGTTCCAAATATCGAACCTGCAACCTTGTAAATAACATTCCATTCTTTCTTTCCAAAATGTAAAATTTTTGGAATCAAATAGTGGTGGCTTGGTGGTGGAGGTGCCGGAAAGGTGAGCTTCATTCGTAGCCGACGATCGTTCCTCTTCACTCACAATGTGAAACGAGCTTGCCAAAGAGTTTGGCTCTGATACCACTTATAAGTCCAAGCGGCTACGATAATCTAGAGGGAGGGTGAATAGATTATCTCCATCTTTTCGATTTTACCCTCTTTTTCGAATCGAATGCTCAAAGACAATAATAAAGGTGCGGAATGTAAACAACACACGTCGATTTATAGAGGTTCAATCCACCTAGGGCCTAATCCTCTACCACCCCAAAGATATCCGGGATGGATTTCAAAAAAAAAAATTTTATTAATTACCAAAATTAATACAACACCAACTTACAACAACACATTGAAGAGCACCACACTCTTCTTCAACACCACCTTTGAGATTACCACAATCTCTTCTTGAAGATTACCACAATCTCCAACGGCACCTTGTGAAGATTACCACAATATTCAACCTTGAAAAATACCGAATTATTCAACACCTCGACAAGAAGATTACCACAATCTTCTCACACCTAACACCTAGATCACCCAAGTGTGTTCTTACCACAAGAACACTCACAAGGATATCTTGTGTTGAATGATAACCAAAAATTCAAGATTACAACTCGATAATGAATTATACAATTGAGTGCAAGTGTAATCAAGAATAGCCTAGACCTCAAGAATGTGAAAGTGAATAGCTAGGCAAATTACAACAAGAAATAAGACAATGTAAGAACAAGTGTATTCTTGAGTGTATCTTGTTGTGTTGTAGTTTTCTCTCTTTTTGTTGTGCTTCAAATCTTCCTCTATTTATAGGAGATGATTGATACTTGATAGGCTCCTCTAGGAATCTGATATCTACAAAAAAATTGCAATTAAAATCAACATTATAGTCATTAGAAATCAATTCCACAATTTAGGAAAAAATTGTCTGTTTGCACAACGGTTAAATTTTCTTTGTCAAACATTAGAGGCGACTGGTCGCACACAAAATAGACGTTTGAAAATAAGAACACATTTTTACATAGGCGGCCGGTCGACGGGGGGTCCGACCGGTCACCCTAGGGTCCAACCGGTTGCCCTCTTCAAAAAACCAATACAGAGAAGTTTGCGAAATTGAACCATCCTTCCAGTGCACCGGTCGCCCTATAGGTCGACCGGCCGACGTCACCGTCACCCGGTTGCCCTATAGGGTGACCAAATCATCCTCACCATTTTCTCGCAAACATGAAGTTTTATGTTTTGCACAACTTTCGTGTACGGGTTGCCCTATCGGATCGGTTGACCTCAAAAAAAAGTGTTGTCCAATTTTATATCAAAATAAACTTCAAGAAATACTCCAAAAATAGTGAAAACATTTTAGAACGATCGCGAGTATTTAGAAACATTTGAAGACATTGTTTGATGTAAAAACACATTAACTCAAAATCATAAAAAGTGTTGTCCAATTTAATGTCGAAAATAAACTTGAAGAAATACTCCTAATATATTAAAACCATTTAAATCATTTAGGAGTATTTGGACAACCTTTAAAAACATTGTTTTGGTATAAAAACAAAATCATCAAAATCATGATAAAACCATTTATCAAACAATCTCCCCCTTTTTGATGATTACAAACCAAAACAATTTTAACGACGTCGATTTTGAAAACAAAACAATTTTAACGAGGTCGATTTTGAAAATAAAACAATTTTACCGGTTAAAAAGAACTATCCGTTGTGAGCGACAACATCCCACGCATTATAATCACAAGGATGGGAGTATAGATTTTAAACATATATAGCAAAAGCTCCCCCTATCAATATGCACAACAAGAGTAATATAGAAGCAATCAACCAAAAGCTAAAATAAACACATTAACTCAAAATCATAAAAAGTGTTGTCCAATTTAATGTCGAAAATAAACTTGAAGAAATACTCCGGAATATATTAAAACCATTTAAATCATTTAGGAGTATTTGGACAACCTTTAAAAACATTGTTTTGGTATATAAACAAAATCATCAAAATCATGATAAAACCATTTATCAAACAATATTGATTTGTTCATTATGTTTACATGTACCCCAAGTGACCAAAAATTGTGCGGTTTGTATAAGAGCATGGGTTGAAGCCCGAAGATCGTCCTCATATTATTTGTAGAGTTTTCAAAATGAAGTTAGACGCATTGATTCAGGATCTCCGCAAAAATAAAAAATTTGGAAATGTCAAAGCAAGTGCAATTTTTTTAATGTCATTTTTATTTTTAAAAATCATATTATTTTATTTAAAGAATTTATATTGCCTATTAGAACTAATTAACATAAGTTTTTGTTTTGCAATTATATATACTATAGAGTTTCAAAAACGAGGACTGCCACACGCTCACATTGTTCTTTTTCTAAAGACGACAAATTCTCACCGCAAATGCCATTGACCATGTCATTTCAAATTGAGATACGATGAACAAGATGATCCAGTTTATCATGCTGCAGTTACGGATTTTATGATCCATGGTCCTTGTGGTGATCACACTAGAAATTCTTTTTGCATGGTGGATGGTCGTTGCTCGAAGCATTTTCCCAAAAGAATCACTGAAAGGATGATGGTTGATGAAGATGGATATCATATATACATACAGAGAGATAATGGAAGAACAATTCAGAAAAATGGAGTCATTTAGACAATCGTTATGTTGTTCCTTATAACCGATATTTACTAATTCAATATGGAGCACATTTGAACGTCGAATGATGTAATCAATCACGAGATATCAAGTATCTATTCAAATATATAAATAAGAGACATGCTCTTTTTACTGCATCATTATATCAGAGCTTAAGTGAAGATATTATGAAACAAATGTCGATGAAGTTAATTTGTACTATGATTGTTGATACATTTCATCTTGTGAAGTTGTATGGAGAATCTTTGGATTAGAAATTCATTATAGAGACCCCGGAGTAGAGCACCTGAGTTTCCACCTTCCAAACCAACATAATGTTATTCTCTCGATGCGAGAAATGCTTGATACTCTATCGCTAGAGAAACCGTTAACTGAGTATGTTTATTGCATGGATGGAAGCTAATAAGAAATATCCTAAGCAAAAGAACTTATGTATGTTGAATTCCCCATGAAGTTTGTTTGGAAATTGGATTCTAGAAAGTGGGTTCCGAGAAAAATGAGTTTTGCCATTGAACGTATTTTCTTTGTTCCTCCAGGCTGCGGGGATTTGTACTACCTAAGAATTCTTCTAAATGTAGTTTGTAGTCCAACATGCTATGAAGATATGTGTTTGGTAAATGGTGTGCACAACAGTTCATTTCGGGATGTTTTCTATGTGTTGGGGTTGTTAGATGACGATAAGGAGTATATCGATGGAATATTTGAAGCAAGTCAATGGGCATCAACCAATCAATGAGAGTTTTGTTTGCTACACTTTTGACATCTGGATCTATCAGCCGTCCAGAAGTAGTTTGGGAATCAAGTTGGCTTTATCTATCTGATGATATTTTATACAAACAACGGAATTTATTTCAATATTAAAGTATTTTGTCAATTCGTTTATATATATATTAAATATGTGCAATTTCTAATATTTATTTTATTTATATTTTAGATTTTCAATTATCCGCGGAAGATATTAAAATTTATGCCTTGGTCTAGATTGAGAAGATTTTACGAGGATGAGAAAAGAGTTTATGTGATTTCCAATCAATGTCATTTCCTGATGAACGTCCTTTTGAGTTGTCGCGTTCCAGACTGATACATGATGAAACATGCTATGATCGAACAAGTTTGTCTGAAGAATACAAAAGGTTTCTATCTGGATTGAACCCTGAGCAGCGTCATGTATATGATACAATTGTTGAATATGTTAATTCGGACTATGGAAGAGTATTTTTTGTATATGGGTATGGCAAAACGAGAAACCTTTGTATGAAAGACTTTGTCTGCTGATTTACGATCCAAAGGTGACATCGTATTAAACGTTACGTCCAGTGGTGTAGCTTCTCTTTTGCTTTTCGGAGGGAGAATCGCATTCAAGATTTGCACTTCCATTTAATCCAATCAAGATTCAACATGTAATATATATCTAGGCTCCCCTCTGCACACTGATTATGAAGGCAAAACTTATAATATAGGACGAGGCTCCAATGATGCATGAATTTTGTTTTGAAGCATTGAATCGAACTTTGAAGAATATAATGAAGATAGTGGATCCTGCAAGAGAACATATTCCATTTGGTGGCAAGACTATTGTTTTTGGTGGAGATTTTCGTCAGATATTATCTATGATTCCAAAAGGCACCAGACAAGACATCGTTAATGCAACTATTACTCATCAATTCTATGGAAACACTTTGCGTTATGAGATTGACACAGAATATGAGATTACATAGTATTGGCGCAGGTGAAGATTACGAAGAATTGAGCCAATTTGCTGATTGGATATCTAAAATAGGGGATGTAAAACTTAGTGAATCAAATGATGGGATTGTTGCAATTGAAATTCCCGACAAATTTTTGTTGAAAGAATGTCGACCTGTCATATTTTGAAGTAACACATATCCAATGTTTGGAAGTAACAATGTCGACCTGTCATATTTTGAACAGAGGGCTATACTGACCCAGACATTGGATGTTGTTCATCAGCAAATGAATATATGGTCTCGATCAACAAACCGGAAGGTAGAATGTGTGAAGCCTTCGATTTTTATTCAAGTGTGTACTTGTTTCACGCGTCTTTGAACTATTTGACTATTTTACTGCGTCACTTTGGCGGGTAAATATTAATGATAAATATATTTCGCATTTAATTTCTTTTATTTATTACTGGTGATCATAATCATTTATTACTTTTACTTCGCATTTATGATCACTTGATTGATCATCAGTATTATTATTTATGTATCTATTAATCACCTTAGAATTTTAAGAGACTATTTATTTTAGAGACTTATACCTTATAGAATTAAGAAATTTATGAGACTTATAAGTGATCAAGGAAATCACTAATTATTTTGGAGAATGATATTATTCTTCTATTATCATTAATTTTGGAAAAAAAAAATATATATATATGGAAATTCCCTAAATACCCCTAGTGGACGTCCAACATGGAATTTTGGTGTAGAAATATCTCCCAACTCTTGTACACATACACTTTATTTATTCTATTCAACATAATTGTCCAACTCCCTCACTTTCTCCAATTTTTTTATTCATCTTTCACCAAACATCACATGTTCTCCTATTTCTTTTTTTTTTTTCTTTTTACACATCATCTTGACCCAACTATTGTCTCCCATTACAAGATTAAAAAGGGGAAATCAATTTCTTTTATTCCTATTATACCACTTGCTCCTATAAAAAAAAAAGAAAAATATCCTCCCACAAGCCTTCAACTTTCGGCCATGACAAAGACTAAGGGGGGACAATTTCATTTCTTTCTCCTACAACTTTTACTTTACAAAATTATTAAACACCATCTCCTCTCATAAACTCATTCCTCAAACAAAAAACAAAAGAAAGCAATTTGGTCTTTTGCAAAGAAGCATTCGACAGTAAGCTTGTGTGAAGGACAAAATTTAATTCATTTTCTTTTATATTCATCAACCACTTCAAATCATCACCTTTACCCATAGACTTCCATTTTTATTAAAATTGAAGAGTGAAAACACATTTGCCGTGAATTGAAGGGAAGAAATTGAAAAATTAGAGACTTAGACTTGACTACAAGCTTGAAGAGGAAATTCAAGACTACACATTATTAAGGTGAGAAAATTATGGTTTTAGTATTTTCCTCTTGATAACATGAAGAATTAATTTTTGACTCAAGAATATGAATTTTTGGAGCTTAGGGGCTGAACTACATCATCTCAAGTTGAGGTTAGAGGCTTGAAGGAAAATTTCAATTTTTGAGACTACATTTTAGATCAACCCGAGACTACTACGAGGTGGGTGGAAAATCTTTCCAACTTCTAGGTGTTTTTACATAAAATGCATGTAGTATTTTGATATTGAGCACTTGAGATATATATGTTATGTATTGCATATTAATTTCTTGTATCAAGTTGTGAAAATTCTCAAGTGTTGATCAAAAATGCTATTTATTGAAATTTAGGTGCATACATGTACACTTTATTGTGTTATTTGATAAATTCTTGTATGAATTGGATGTGCATGTTTATGATCTTGAAATCCATATTTTGTATGACTTATAACCTGGACAAGTCGAGCATAATGATTAAATTTCAATTTTTGGACTTAAAATGCAAAAATGAAAAGTTGGTGGACTTAATTGCAAGAAAATAAAATTTAAGGGACCCCTCTGTAATTTTAAACATTTGGGACTGTACTCAGGTTCAAAAATAATGTTTGGACAGTTTAATAAAGTTTTAAGAGTTTTTAGATAAATAAAATAAACCCTTAAAAGCCCAAGGACTAGATTGTAAAATTTTAGAAATTTAAGGGCCATATTGCAATTTTCGAAACTGTACCAGACCCGAATTTTAAAAATTGAAATTTTAACTCTTAAGGGACTGGAAATAACATATTTTAAGTGTATTCCAAAAATCCAAGTGTTTAGAGCTTGGAAAGTAATTTTATAAAAATTGAGAGACCAAATCATAAAAGATTAAAATTGAGGACCAAAATGAAATTTCCAGGACTTATGCAGTCCATGCACCTGGAAATACTAATTTAACTTTAACATAATTATATTTTGGACCCAAGATTCAAAATTCATAACAATTGGACCCCTAAAAGCCTTAAAGGCAATTATTTCAAAATGGGACAAAAATGAGATTTTCAAAAGTTAAGGGACCTATACTTATTTACTTTTAAAAATGATTTTGTCCCAATACCCCACTGACCTTAGTGACAATTTACAACTGGATTCACATTAAAAGTCCTTCCGGTTTGTGAGTTCCAATTATTTTAAACTTAGGGCCCGAAATGACAATTTTAACAAATTTGGGGCCAATGTGAGAATTTTATAAACACTCGACCTCAACACTTTAAAAGCCTGAATATATGAACAATTTAGAGAATTTAGGAACTGACCTCATAATTCAAGGTCGGGACATTTACTTATTCAATTTTTAACCCCAAAAGTATTTTTTTTAACAAAACGGGGCTAATTGTAAATTTTCTTTTTACAAGGACCTAACTCAAATTATTTCTCTTTTAAAAAAACAGCCCTGGACCCTCTGACTTTTAATAATGATATAAAAGATTTTATTTTCTTAAAACACCTTGACTTATCATATCGTCTTGACCGATCAATCCGCAATCGCGGGGCGACTTCCTCGTCTTGCGATTTCAAATCTATAACGGGACTTTTGTTCCACCTAATCTTTCAAGATATCGAAGATTTCTTATCCTCTCGATAATCATCTTCATCCAAATAACTCCACCAATGCCATAATTGCCACACGCGATTTTGAAAACTTTCTTGAACTGCTTCTCTGAATCAATAATGCTCGACTGCCTGGTTGACTACCTGAACTTGTATTTACTTTCATGTCTGAGTCAACTTGGTGTGTCGAGCTCACAGTCGGAATGGATACGTCGGGGATAGAACTAGGCAGCTCGGCTGCTATTCCACTCTTCCGGCCCCATCGTCCTAATCCCGCAACTGAGGGACGGAGTTTGTCTAAGGGAAGCGGGTCGTAGTACTTGAGGTATAATCATGATTATGACAAATCTGAGACTTGCTAGCTCCACTGTGGATTTTGTCTTTGCCTATGGAGCGATAAGGTGACAGGTCTTGGACCATCTTACTCGGGGAGTTAAAAGGAAGAACGAAGGAATCGCTGTCTGATCCACATGATTCTAGAGTTAATCGGACCCGTTTGGTTGGCGCTACAAATCCGTACGCAACCGCTACTTGTATTGCATTGGTTGGCGTTACAAATCCGTACGCAACCGCTACTTGTCTTGCATAGGGTTGGCGCTACAAATTCGTACGCAATCCTCCTGCCTTGCTTGAATCACATAGTGCTGTGTGACCACGAACTGTTTTCTTAAAAATGTATAAGTATATTACTTAATATATTTATCACGACGCTTGTGGACTATGTGTGAAATCATGCATCATACCTCACGCGTTTTCAGACAACTGATTTTCTCGCTTTAACTATATATATCGCCATACTTGCACACGATCACCTCATCCACTGAGATTTCTGTCTCATCTCCTCATGATTTCTAACCTTTAGATGAGGACTTTGTTGAAGATATTGAACCTACCATGGACTGAATTCCCGTGCTCCGCCTGTTGGACTTATGTTCTATTATTATCGATGTTGCTGGACTTCTTTCTTTTATTTTACTACCGTTGGACTCTTTTTATTCTCTTGCCATTCTGGACTGTAACTTAAGGGCGTAGGACCCTTTGCTACTTAAGCTGGTGATATGATGTGTATTTTATTTCCTAGTTCTGAATTGTAAGTTATTTGGATGTTGTTGGGATGTATTTGTAATCGTACCGTACTTGTAGGTTTCCGCTGCTTTAGACTCTGTTTCACTTGGGATTGTTGTATCATTTGTCTAGACTATTGGGTTTATTACTATTTAAGTGGTTGATCGTTGTCGTGTCACGTTTGGGGCATGACAAAATGTATTTGAGTTCAGATTCTCTTTGCCAATCTGATAGAAATGTCCATCTGTTAAATAAGGTTCATACTCCTGAATTTTTAAATGGAATTAAATGCTCTAGAGTTCTGAATCATGAGCTACATTTGAAGGTTGTAACTCCTGTTATGTTGCTACATAACATAGATCATTCTCTTGGTTTATGTAATGGTACTAGATTGATTATTACGAAACTTGAGAATCACATTTTGGAAGGTCAAGTTCTCACCAAAGGAAACCTTGGTGACTAGGTACTTATTCCAAGAATGTCCTTGACACCTTCGAATCCAAAACTTTCATTCAAATTCCAAAGAAGACGGATTCCATTGAAGGCCTCTTATGCAATGTTTATTAATAAAAGTCAGGGTCAGTCTTTGTCCAATGTAGGGTCCTTTTAGAAATCATATTTTTGTCACGGTCAATTGTATGTTGCTGTTTCTAGAGTTGTTAATCCTAAGGGTCTAAATTTTTTGATATGAGGTGGTCATAATGATAGTGACCATGCAAGTTCAACCACCAATGTTGTATTTAAAGAAGTCGTACAAAACTTATAATAAATTTTTATATTCTTTATTTTATGTTCATTCAATTTAATTAGTAAATTTCTATTAATTTATAATTCCAAACTGTTGTATATCATGTTTATTTGGCTTTAGAATTAAGTAATTTATTAAATTTAATCGACTAAAATAACTAAATTATTAAAATAATCTTTGATTGATATATAATTTGTGCATCGCATGGGTGGACTGCTAGTATTAATAAAAACAAATCACTATAAATACACATAAAATTGATTCATGATTTAATAAAATCTTACATAAAAAATCATTCCTCAAGCTACTTCACGACCTTTACAAATTCAAGACATCATTCTCAAATTGCATTCGTTTCTCGTTTAACTGGTTCAACAGAATTCTGGAACAATATGATGCTCTTAAAGTATGCCTTACATTGTGTTACAGGCAAAAACAACATGAAAAAAAATCAGACATGGATGAATTAATATAAGTAATATT
This sequence comes from Rehmannia glutinosa, assembly GCA_016081115.2. Classification (NCBI taxonomy): domain Eukaryota; kingdom Viridiplantae; phylum Streptophyta; class Magnoliopsida; order Lamiales; family Orobanchaceae; genus Rehmannia; species Rehmannia glutinosa. The sequence goes on along the minus strand of CM071936.1, from coordinate 98,491,102 downwards.
TGTTTGACAATATTCATACATGTTTCAAATCTGGACTCGAATAGACTTCCCCCATAAAATTTTTCATGTGGTGCATTAAGAAAACACCACAGTCCACATTGTTTGCGTTGGTTTGCCGGCGGAAGAGGACATTTTCCCAAGGAAAATGCTCAACCTCTTTAGCTTGTGGATAATTCAACTTTTTAGCCAAAACAGAAAAATTCATTTGTTGTAATAAGTGAAATGACGAATAAGAAGTCACTCCAAAATGCATATCAGATATTGTAAGAAAAATGATATTTTACCACAATAATCCCAAGTTTGTTATAGCTGTCAACAACAGCTTCGTGGTGGACTAAATTGTCCAGATATTGCACTTTTTGCTAACAAAATTGACGACGACTCCGATAAAATGTTATTTGAAGCAAATCGGAAAAAATATCTACAGTTTCAACAAAAAAAAAGAATATTAACTAATACTTATCATACTAAGTCCTAATACATATCAATATAATAACTAATACTTTTCATAAAAAATAAATAATTTTTTACCAGTCAAATTTACTCAAATCCATCACTCAGACCATTTTCATCCACACTGCCCAACTATCTATCAGATCCTTCCACCAATCTCTGACATGATTTTTTCAACAATGTTTGAGATGTATAACTATTGTAAATAACATAATTTTAATATACTATTACATTAATGTATTGCATAACATTAGATGAAATGTACTTACAGAATATTGAGCATAAAAATAATAACATTTCAGCATGTTTACATCCAGTGGTATTCTATCGAGAAACAATACCCATATATCGATTATGCTCACGTGGATCATATTTTCATCGTTCAATGTGGACATATCACCAAGAAAAATATAAAAAATATCATCATGTGCAAAAAGCGGTTCTGTTCGACTGAAAAAAGTAATTTACAAAAATTAATAATGAAAAAAAATTATTCAAACAACATAAATAAATACAGTTCAACTTTACTTACTTTTTTTGTCGTATGTGATTGAAAAAAAATAGTCAGCCACATTCTTCTCCTTCCTTGACAATTCTTCAGTAAAATTATTGATGTGTTTCTTCACAAATGAACATCTAAAAGCTTGTTTTTCACGAATGGGCCAACATTCAACTGTTTGCACAAAAAATGAGATGATGAATATTTTTGAATGTTATACTAATACTTTTTACAGTGTAACAACTAATACTATTAAGAGTAACTACTAATACTTGAATCAGAGTTACATTCATCCTTTTTCTGATTCTTCATCATCTTTCATTTCTTCATCCTTTTCAAGTGATACAACACAATCAACAACTACTTCTTCATTCACACCCGATACAGGTCCTTTCTCTTCAGGAGTTAGAATACAAAACAAGGCATGGAAGGGTCAGTGAATTTCTTCATCCTCTCAAAATTAATCACCACCTGATCAACATAATCATGCAGTTTTGCACTTGAAAAAATTGTTGAGTCTCAGACAAGGAAGTGGGATGAGATAAAATTTCTCTTTGTATCAATTATATCTGCAACTTCCTCACTATCTCCATGTGAGCATGAAAAATAACATTCATGTCCGTTCTAAGGAGCATAGATAATTCAGACATAGCCTATAAAAAATAACAAATACTTTAGTAAATACTATTATTTTTGCAGTAAATCATAATACATGTAAGAACATATCTTACATCCTATGCCAATTCATGGATTTCCATATCAAACATCTCTTCCTCCTGAATTTTGTAATTGATCAGTGGGAACTATTCATATTCTTCACCTTCCTCATCTTTCTCAACTTTCTTTCCCTCAAGTTTCTCAACTCCACTGCTCTCTTTCTTCAGATAATTGTCTTTTCTAGAAGACATTGGATATGTGTCTGCCAACAATTCTCCTTTGGCCAAAATCACCAGCAGCACATTCTTCAACAACTCTATTCTTGATTTTATTTGTATTCCAGTGCTGGATCAGGGGTAGGGTGGTGGGTTTTGCACGACCTTGACATTTCAATCTGTAAAAATACAAGATCTGTAGAACAACACAACTCGCTCACATTCTTAACGTTGTCCTTCTTGTACTTAATGACAACAACACAAAGCCTATTAAGAACATATGAACACCAATCAAACTTGCATATTTGGTCAACTTCAACTAGTGAACTAAGAACACCAAAATCCACTGATCGATTAGCAATAGGTGTCAAGAATGAAGACAAGCAATATAACACAAAAAATCTTTTGAAGTCCTCCCCACCATCAACCTGTTAGTCCAAGTGGCTACGATAATCTAGAGGGGGGTGAATAGATTATCTCGGTTTTTCAGATTTTGCCCTCTTTTTCGAATAATCAAGTAAAGACGAGAATGTAAATGCGAAATTAAACAACACTCGTCGATTTATAGAGGTTCAACCCACCTAGGGCCTAATCCTCTACCACCCTAGTATATCCGGGATGGATTTCAAAAAGAAAAAAAAAGATTTTATTAATTACCAAAATTAATACAACAACACCTTGAGGATTACCATAACCCTCTTACAACACCTTCAAGGAGATTACCACAATCTTCCTTCACCACCTTTGAAGAGTACCACACTCTCCAAACACCTATCACCTAGATCACCCAAGTGTATTCTTACCACAAGAATACTCACAAGGATGTCTTGTGTTGAATTATGACCAAAATCAAGATTATAACTCAATAATGAATAATACAATATGAGTACAAGTGTAATCAAGAATTAAAATCCTAGACCTCAAAGAAGTGCAAGTGCAAGTGCTTTGGCTAATACAACAAGATTTATGAAAGTATTTGTTTGTATGCTCTTTTGCTTGTGTAATGTATTGTATCTTGTTGTTTGAATGAAGCCTCTATTTATAGGAGAGGTCTTGGCTTGATTTCCAGACATAGCTGTTAGAAATCAATCCCACAAATTAGGGAAAAGCTGTCTGAAAATGCAACGGATAGTTTGCTGATAAAACAGGGGTTCGACCGGTCGCGCAGAGATAAGTTTGAAATGAGTTTGCTGCGATTTTTACACAGGGGGACCGGTTGGATGGGGGTTCGACCGGTCGCCCTTGATCTTGACCGGTTGGGGGTGTTTTAAAAAATGAAACAGAGAAGACTGCACTTGGAGGAGGGCTCCCAGGTACCGATCGCCCTAGGGTCGACCGGTCGCCCTCCCCTATGTTTCAAACGTCCCTTTTTCTGTTTCAAAACTCAACTCAGGTATATAGGGCAACCGGTCGAGCCTGAAACAAAAGTGTTGTCCAATTTTTTATCGAAAATAAACTCCAAGAAATACTCCAAAAAATAGTAAAAAAATTTTAGATCGGTCGGAAGTATTTAGACAACATTTAGGGACATTGTTTTGGTTTAAAAACTCATTTGAAAAAATCATCAAAATCATGATAAAAACATTTATCTAACAAACTCCCCCTTTTTGCTGATTACAAACCAAAACAATTTTCGCAAGGACAAGTTTGAAAACAAAACAATTTTCCGGTTTTATGAGAAAACTATCCGTTTAAAAATATTTTATAAATAGCTCCCCCTATCAATAAGCACATCAATAAGAAGTATTGCATAAGTTAGAATCACAAGCTATTACAAGATACACATAAACATCATGATCTAAGAAGCTCCCCCTGTCAAAATACTCATAATCCATTGCAATTAAGTCCATAATACAAGCCATGGACTAGGTATACTTGGCTTAAAGAAGCCAGAGCTTATAGCTTTTATGTCGAGCTTTTATTAGCTTCTTTGAGCTAACGAGCCAATTTCTTGTTTCTCCCCATTTGGAATCATCAAAAAGAATGTTAGGATGATAAAAACATCATACAAGTATATCAAAGTACGCCAAAAATACGGTTTATCAACCCTTGAAAGAATTAGGCTTAGAAACCGAAGAAATGGGAGAAATGTATCATGAAAAATCCATAAGCTCGTTTTGATTGCCAAGACATGATCTCAATAGGTATATAAGACATTTGAAAGCAAGAGAGTCATGTAGAAGTTGAAATTTTCATTGTGACATTTCATCGAACACTTTGTGGGCGTAAAAAATAAAAAAAGTTGTATAAAGCCCTTGTGAATGAATCAAGCCAAAACTTTTCATCACCAAATCATACCAAACACAATACAATACATCATAATAAATAAGCTCATCATGATTATATGACAATTACATCAAGAAATTTACAAGAAAGCCAAAAACTCAAGGGTTTAACCCAATTGAGCAAAGGAAGTGAAATTCTTACCATTCAATCGGTAAAGATGAGCAATGATGATGATAATCGAGCTACATTAAATCCAAGATATGACATGTATGCAAGAAAACAAATTTTGAGTGAAATTTGTGTGTATTTGGCGAAGGGGACGAAAAATGGCAAAAATAGGGTAAAATGACTAAGTATGAAGACAGAACGGTTTTAATCCACAAAAAGGCTTTGGGTGACCGGTCTACGCTGAGGGCAACCGGTCGACGGTGAGGGCGACCGGTTGCCTCTTCCCAGCCAGCCCACTGTCTTGTCCAATTTTCCAAAATCCGAATTTTCAACCAAAAATCCGATTTTTCGCCCCTAAGTTTTAAAAACATGCAAAATACAAACGTAAACCTCATTCAATATGCATTATGCCTAACCGAGCTCATATCGACGCAAAAGTCTCGGAAGATAGCGGTTTTGTAAAAATGTCCGCCAATTGATCTTGAGATGGTACGAAAGATATCTCAATTTTTCGTTTAGAAACACAATCCCTTAGAAAATGATGTTGAATCTCAATATGTTTAGTACGGTTATGATGAACCGGGTTTTGAGCAATATTTATAGCAGATATATTATCACAAAAGATAGGAACATTTTTAAAAGAGCATTTGTAATTCGTTAAGGTTTGTTTCATCCAAAGAAGTTGAGTACAACAAAAAGCTGCGGAAATATATTCGGCTTCGGCCGTTGAAAGTGAAACACAATTTTGCTTCTTTGAAAACCAAGAAACTAGGCAATCGCCTAAAAATTGACATGATCCGGAAGTACTTTTCCGATCATCAATATTTTCCGCATAATCCGAATCACTATAACCTTAAAGAGAAAAATTTTCATTCTTTGGATAGAATAAACCATATTGAATAGTGGCTTTCAAATATCGAAAAATCCTTTTAACGGCACTCATGTGAGATTATTTGGGATTGCTTTGAAAACGAGCACATAGGCATACGGCATGAAGAATGTCCGGTCTACTAGCGGTTTAATAAAGTAAACTACCAATCATACATTGATACTTTGATTCATCCACGGACTTGCCTTTTTCATCATTGTCAATTTTGACATTAGTTGCCATAAGAGTAGACACGGTTCTTCCTTCTTCAATGCCGAACTTTTTCAAAAGTTCCTTTGTATATTTTGATTGCGAAATGTATATACCTTCTTGGCATTGTTTAATTTGAAGCCCAAGAAAGAAGTTGAGCTCCCCCATCATACTCATCTCAAATTCTCCTTGTATTAACTTAGAAAATTTCTTGCACAAAGATTCATTAGTAGCACCAAAGATAATATCATCAACATAAATTTGCACAAGTAAACAATCTTGCCCTTTTTCAAAAACAAAGAGAGTAGTATCACTTTTACCTCTTGTAAAACCATTTTGCAAAAGAAAAGAGCTAAGTCTATCATACCATGCACGGGTGCTTGCTTTAAACCATACAAGGCCTTTTAAGTTTATAAACATCATTAGGCCTAGAAAAATTTTCAAACCCCGGAGGTTGTTTTACATAGACTTCTTCTTGAATAAAACCATTTAAGAAAGCGGATTTAACATCCATTTGGTAAAGTTTGAAATTTTTATAACAAGAATAGGCACGTAAAATACGAATAGCTTCTAAACGTCTTTGGTGCAAAAGTTTCATCATAATCAATACATTTTTCTTGACAATACCCTTGAGCTACTAACCTTGCCTTGTTTCGAACAATGTTGCCTTGATCATCAAGCTTGTTCCGGAATACCCATTTTGTACCAATAATAGTTTGAGAAGGAGGACAAGGTACCAATTCCCATACATCATTTCTTTCAAATTGATTCAACTCCTCTTGCATCTCCAAAAACCAATCCTCATCCTCAATAGCCTCCTTAGCATTTGTAGGCTCTTTTTGAGATATAAGAGCTTTTTCGGCAAATTTTCTTTGGGTCATCACTTTATCAAGGGGATCACCAATAATAAGATCTTTTGGGTGATCTCCTTTACATTTCAATGCCAGGGGAAGATCCGAAGTATCACCTTTGTCTTCTTGAGGAACACTTGAAGTGGATGGTTGATCATTTGATGTAGTAGGTTGATCATTTTGAGCATCATTTTGAACAATGGGTTCAATAACATCTTCTTCATCACTATCATCATTGGGTATTCTTTCAACACCCGAGGCTTCATTGAATTTTACATGAATAGATTCTTCAACAACCGTGCTAGTCTTATTGTAAACCCGATATGCTTTGCTCTTGGTAGAATACCCCATAAATATTCCTTCATCGGCCTTAGGATCAAGTTTGTCCAATTGATCCTTAGTATTCAAAATAAAGCACTTACATCCAAATATTTTGAAATAACTAATATTTGGAGTTCTTCCTTTCCAAAGCTCATATGGAGTTTTATTCATTTTAGGAAAAATATAAACTCGATTAATGACATAGCAAGCGGTACTTACGGCTTCGGCCCAAAAATATTTTGGAAGTGAAAATTCATTTAACATGGACCGACTCATCTCTTGTAATGTCCGATTTTTCCTTTCGGCTACTCCATTTTGTTGAGGTGTCCTCGGAGCCGAAAAATTATGTGCATATCTCTTGGTTTCACAAAAGACTCTAAATTCACCATCAAATTCTCCACCTCGATCACTTTGAATAGACTTAATAGTATCTTCCTTTTCATTCTCAATAAGTCTACACAACTTAACAAACTCATTAACGGCATCGCTTTTATTGGTAAGAAAAAGAGTCCAAGTATATCTAGAAAAATCATCGACAATAAAGTGTAATGTTTTCCACTTAGACTAGTCGTGCCAATATCCCCATACAAATCAAGGTGAAGCAATTGTAGGGGTTTGGTTGTGGAAATTTCATTTTGGGGCTTGAAACTACTCTTAACTAATTTGTTCTTTTGACAAGTGTCACATAAGCCAAGATTTTCAAAATTCAATTTGGGTAGTCCTTTTACATGTTGGTTTTTGTAAATATTTTTCAAATTCTTGTATCCAACATGTCCAAGTTGCCTATGCCATAAACTCGTTAAATCATTATTGGCGACAAGACAAAAAACATTTTGACTAACCAAATCACTTGTACAAATTTTGTAAAGATTGCCTTTTCTACTTGCCTGCCAAAATAATTTCATCATTTTTAAGAATAAGGCATTTTTCTTTATTGAAAACAACATTATAATTTGAATCACAAAGTTGGCTAACACTTATCAAATTAAACTTAAGCCCATCTACTAGTAAAACATTATTAAGAGAGAAAGAAGAGTTATCAATGTCTCCATTGCCAATGATTTTTCCTTTGCCATTGCCGAACATGACCATACCCTCTTCTTGGAACTTGATGTTGGTAAAAAGTTCTCTCTTTCCGGTCATATGGCGTGAACATCCGCTGTCCACGAGCCATTTTGAATCCTCCATTGTTGTTATAGCCCCTATGACCTACAAAGGAATTATTTTTAGGTACCCTATAGTTTTGGGGTCCATAGGGGTTAGTCTTGAGACCTTTGGGTCTCCAAATATGACTAGAGCTATTTCTCAATTTGCAATTGTTAGCATAATGTCCAACTTTGCCACAATAAAAACAAGTAGGAGTATAAGAGCTACTAGCATGTACGAAAGTCGGTCCTTGGTTATTTTTCTTAAAAACATTTTGAAATAGTTTATAACCAAGTCCTAATTTGGAATGCTCACCTCTTTGTGCATCTAAAATTTTTGTAACTTTATCCGTGCTTATGTTAAAACGATGCACATCCTTTTTCAAACATTCAAGATCTTTGGTGAGCGATTCTTTTTCGGTTTCAAGAGTATGAACTTTAGTAAGAGTAATAGCATGAGCTTTATCATGAGATTCATAAGAAGTAAATAATTTATCCTTTTCAATTTTAAGATCTTTATGCTCCTTTTTCAAAATCTTGTATTTAACAATCAAATTTTGAAACTCAATTTGCAATTCATCAAAATCAAATTGCAATTCATCAACTGAGGAGGTAGAAGAGTTAGATCGTACCTCATTATTTTCATCGTCTATGGCCATAAGACCATGTTCGGTTTCTCCTTCCTCGTCGGTTTTGACCTCCGCGTTTAGAGCCTTCTTTTTCGAAAAATGCTTCTTTTTCTTTTGTTCCTCCTCATTGAGTTTTGGGCAATCGGCAATGAAGTGCCCGGGTTTTCTGCATTTAAAGCAAGCATTATCTCTCGGTTTTCTTGTCTTATTTTTATTCACAAATTTTGCAAATTTTCGAACAAGTGCGGCCGTCTCCTCATCATCATCATCATTATCATAGTATGCATTATTAGAAGAAGAAGCAAGACCTTTAGGAATATTTTGCATACCCGATTGATTGATGGTTGGTTTGGAATTTTTCCTCTCCTTGAGATAGACTTCATAGATGAGGAGGTTCCCGATGAGCTCGTCAAATTTGAGTGTCTCAAGATTTTGTGCCTCCGTGATTGTCGTCACCTTTTTGGACCATGAGCCGGGAAGAGCATTCAATACCTTAGTCACCTTGTCTTCTTCGGAGATGACTTTACCGAGGGCCACAAGAGGATTGACAATGTTGTCAAGCCTTTCCACCATCTTAGAGATGTTTTCACCATCATGCATGTTAAAGTTTTCAAAGTCTTTAACAAATGGTCTTTCTTGCTTGCTTGACCTTCTTAGTCCCTTCATAAATTGTCTCCAATTTTTCCCAAACCTCATGTGCCGACCTTATGCCTCTTATGCGATTATACTCGGTGGCGGTAAGAGAACAATGCAAAATATTTAAGGCCTTACCGTTTAGAGAGAAAGCCTTTTTGTCGTTTTCATCGAACTCCTTGAAAGGTTTAGGAGCCGAGGTGTCATCCTCCAATTTCTTGGTTGGTTGATCAACTCCTTCAACAACCACATTCCAAATTTCGAACCCGCACCCTTGTAGAAAGCACTCCATACGGTCTTTCCAAAATGCATAGTTGTTGGCGTCGAATAGTGGTGGCTTGTTGGTGGAGGCGCCGGTGGTGAGATAAGCATCATTCGTAGCCATGGATCTTTCCTCTTTACTCGGAACGAGCTAGCCAAAGAGTTTGGCTCTGATACCACTTGTTAGTCCAAGTGGCTACGATAATCTAGAGGGGGTGAATAGATTATCTCGATTTTTCAGATTTTGCCCTCTTTTTCGAATAATCAAGTAAAGACGAGAATGTAAATGCGGAAAATGAACAACACTCGTCGATTTATAGAGGTTCAACCCACCTAGGGCCTAATCCTCTACCACCCCATTATATCCGGGATGGATTTCAAAAAGAAAAAAAAAAGATTTTATTAATTACCAAAATTAATAAAACAACACCTTGAGGATTATCACAACCCTCTTACAACACCTTCAAGGAGATTACCACAATATTCCTTCACCACCTTTGAAGAGTACCACACTCTCCAAACACCTATCACCTAGATCACCCAAGTGTATTCTTACCACAAGAATACTCACAAGGATGTCTTGTGTTGAATGATGACCAAAATCAAGATTACAACTCAATAATGAATAATACAATATGAGTACAAGTGTAATCCAGAATTAAAAGTCTAGACCTCAAAGAAGTGCAAGTGCAAGTGCTTTGGCTAATACAACAAGATTTATGAAAGTATTTGCTTGTATGCTCTTTTGCTTGTGTAATGTGTTGTATCTTGTTGCTTGAATGAAGCCTCTATTTATAGGAGATGTATTGGCTTGATTTCCAGACATAGGCTCCTCCTTGGGGAGTGATTTGCTGCAAAAGAAACTATTTAAAATCAAGATTATAGCTGTTAGAAATCAATCCCACAAATTAGGGAAAAGCTGTCTGAAAATGCAACGGATAGTTTGCTGATAAAACAGGGGTTCGACCGATCGCGCATAAATAAGTTTGAAATGAGTTTGCTGTGATTTTTACACAGGGGGACCGGTTGGAGGGGGGTTCGACCGGTCTCCCTTGATCTTGACCGGTTGGGGGTGTTTTAAAAAATGAAACAGAGAAGACTGCACTTGGAGGAGGGCTCCCAGGTACCGGTCGACCTCCGGGTCGACCGGTCGCCCTCCCCTATGTTTCAAACGTCCCTTTTTCTGTTTCAAAACTCAACTCAGGTACAGGTTGCCCTATAGGGCGACCGGTCGAGCCTGAAACAAAAGTGTTGTCCAATTTTTTATCGAAAATAAACTCCAAGAAATACTCCGAAAAATAGTAAAAACATTTTAGATCGATCGAAAGTATTTAGACAACATTTAGGGACATTGTTTTGGTTTAAAAACTCATTTGAACAAAATCATCAAAATCATGATAAAAACATTTATCTAACACAACCATCATCTCTACAATAATAGACCGCAACAACCGCGAATTAACTTCCCCCTTAAAACCATACATGTCATTCCATTCAACAATAATAGACCGCAACAACCGCAAATTAACTTCTCATTATTCCTTAAAACATCAAATCTTTCATTCCTAGGTAGAACGAAAACAGTCACAAATATCATCAGTTGTCATAACGAAACTCTTGTTATGGTCTATCTTAAGTAATTAGCTTCTACCATTAAACTTATTGGACCAATCACTTCAATATTTCTGTGAGGATTGCTTTCACCCCGCCCATTATTAATAAACCTCCAAAACCAATATCCTTTATGTGTTTTTTTTTTGTTGAGTAGACAATTTGGATATTACCTCACAAAGACCTTGCGGTCTACATTATGTAACAGAATCACGAAAAAATTACACACAAAAAAAAAGAAGCTCATTAGTAATACTTTACAATATAACAACTAATACTATTGAGACTAACTAGTAATATATTATTAACGCTTTATAATACGAATAAAAATCGGGCTCATTACAAATACTTTACAATGTAACTAATACATTTCATAACACTTTACATAAAAAAAGCGGGGGCTCATTAATAATACTTTACGATGTACAAACTAATACTATTCAAAGTAACTAGTAATACATAACTAAAAACTATGTAATATTACCTCTCACGATTTGTCCTTTTTTCACTTTAACTTTCTTCTCTCTCATTTTTTCTTCTTCCTAATTTTGGGAACATATTCTTTATGTGATCGATCTTCATGTGGCACCAAAACCAAGGAAAGTTGATCATGTTTCGACTTCATCGCCAAATTCTTAGTACACATTATAATAATATACACATAAAAAATAGAGAGCTTATTAGTAATACTTTAAAGGATAACAACTAATAATATTCACAGAACACTAATAATATTGAGAGTAACTAGTAATATATCTCATAACACTTTTCAGTGAACAACTAACACTATTGAGAGTAACTAGTAATACATTTCATAACACTTTATATCACAAAGCCTAAACACTAACACCACTCACATAAAAAAACAAAGCTAACAACTTTACAACACAAAAAGCCTAAAAACTAACACTAAACACATAAAAACAGAGAGTTCATTACTAATATGTTACAGGATAACAACTGATACTATTCAGACTAACTAGTAATACATTTAAAAAAATGATTATCACACATAAAGAAGTAAATGAACACCAACAAAAACACAACACAACTAACAAAACTAGAAATCAAAGATCCGCAGAACAACTATGAGTCTGCAACAAGAAGTTATACCAAAATTTCTGCAGAAAAAAGACTACGATCAACTAAAAACCTTAGATATTTGAAATGTAGGTGAAGCTACGGTTTTGAACTCCAAAATTCTAAACAAACTACGATCAACTAAAAACACTAGTTATGGAACTCGACGAAACTAGTGTTTTGAACTCTAGAAATCGAAAAAAACAAACATCAACCAAGAAATAAATAACCATAAAATAGAAAACTCAATAAAAATCGCACATATTCATTACATTTGTGAAGAGAACATGAATATTCAACACGACTTGCTCTAGCACGATAAACCTCCGAACAACCTTCAAATTTTGAAAGAAAAATCACAAAAATCTCGAAAAATTCGAACTCACTTTGCAGAGATGGTGGATTCGAATATAGTAGGGAGAAAGATGGAGTTTGAAGTGAAATGACTTTTCGCTTTAAAAGGGAGTGGGAGAGACAAGTATAGTTTCTTGAAAACCGCTGAAATGAAGCAACACGTTTATTCAAACTGCTATACGTGGAATTACAAAAAGACTCATTAGAAATTACAAAAAAAAAAAAAAAACTGCAATTGAAATTATTAAAAATCCATGGGGGCGGGTTGGATCCGTCTAATGGGTCAGACTCGTAAGACGATCTGACCAAAGTTTTTGCCATATTGTAAATATTTCCAACTATGGATGATAATGAGACGTAGGGATGTTGATGGGTTCGGGTAAGAATAGACCCGCCCCATTTAGGGGTGGGTTTTCACATACATCGGTCCAGGTATGAGTTTGGATTTGGTTCTTAATCAGGCTATTTCTTTTGAAACACAATCCTGACCTATTTAATTTTTATATTATTTAAAATTTATTACATATAATTAAATATTATTTTATAAAGTGGAAAATCTATATATTTTATTTAATAAAGTCTAAATATGATCATGATATATATTCAATCATTTAAAAAAACTATCTTAAATAGTCCAATGCACTTTACTACGATGATCGTATTGACACTAATAACAAAATTAACCGAACTAGTATTTTTCCCCAATGCAATGCATGGGTATGTTGCGTTAAGGCACGTCAACTACATCTATATAAGAGTTACAATGTTAATGAATATAAAATGTATAATATAAACTTCAAACAAATCAAGTTAAATCACTACATTTTAAAATTATAAATTTTGGAATACATCTTTTTACACAATATTATTTGTATGTTTGGTTTTGTTTTATTATCATCACAAACTAATATTTTCAAACTATAACGATACGTGACTCGTAGAAACTACATATAACTGACCATAACTGAAAATCGGGATCTTTATATTAATTATTCTCATTATTTGCTATGTTTTATAACATTATTAAATGATTTTACTTTCCGATATTTATTTTTGGATATTTTTATTTCTTGAATAACTTGGTGTTCAATGGTGTAGTTGTCACGCCCCAATTTACATACCCAATAAAATAGAATAGCATCCAATAGGGTACAACCCATATATTCAAACTTAGACTCAGCAAGAGCTATTATCTAAGTACAAACAACTAAAAATTATAAATACTACGAAAATCTATAAATCGTAACATACAATTATAATAGAGTTATAACTCACCTCACTATTACAAAATAATATAGTTATATTGTTCAAGCGCTGACGGATAAACCCATCAAGTAGAAATTGCTAGGTTGAATCCAACACGATCTGAAAGGCTCAAGTGGACTCATCGATCTCCAAATGTTTTGTCTCTGAAAAGTTTTTATGAAAATCGTGGGGGTGAGCTAAACGAGCTCAGTAGGTTGGGGTAGGGGAATGCAATGTTTGTTTAATGAAAGATGAAGTGTTTCTTTGAGAAAAGTACTTAATGTGGTTGAAAATAGTTATGTATGCATTATAATGATGCACATAAGAATTATTTACCGTAATAATCAAGAACATGTTGCAATTTAATAATGATGTATTACTATTTGATGATATCAATGATGTAATGCACATTGCACAACAGTTAGTCAAGTACGGTAGACATTTTGCTTTTCAAACAGCCAATGGATATCCCAATTTTAAAACAAATAGGGGATATCTCATTTTAAAAAAATATAAACATTAATCAATTAGTTCGTCAGCCCGAAATAAAAAACGTAGGATTAGTGTTGATCGGACACTGACCCTGTCCGTTCTCCTTATTGCTCCAAATAATATATATGGCCGAAGCCCAGTCACCTTATCCCTCCCACTAGGCTCGACGTCTCTTTAGCTATGGGCTTTTGCCCAGAGATCGTCATATTCATGAATATACCGCTTCTACGACCCAAGTTTTGTCGCTGTCTCCTACCCGGCCCGAAAGTGGGAGTAGGCAAATGGGTAGTCAAACAGGGATCACAGGCAACCTGTTCGATCCATTGTCTAACCTACCAACACCGCAATGGACTTAGCCAGTCAATATTTTTGTCAAAATGACATTTATTTGCCAAAATGCCAAGTCAAACAGTTACAAGAGTTAAAATGCAAATGATATTGTAAATTCAAAACCATGAATGATACCAATTATGTATTCTTTTAAAAAAAACTAAATTATCTTGTTGAACTTTGTGAAAATGGTGAATATCATGAAATCATGAAATTGCTTAATGTCGTGAAGTTTATGAAACATCTAATGTTGTGAAATTTATGAAATTAAAAGCAAACCTAATTTTCTTTAGAAAAATGATAATTTGCCCACCTTCTCTTTGATCACCAAATTTCCCCAACAAATTCCTCACCCAAACTTGCAACGTTTCCTACAATAAAACTCAATAACTATCATATAATATCATTCCAAATTAATGTATATATACGTAGACTATGTATAATCTTACAGGTTATTCTTTTAATTAAGAAACATTTATCATTTTAATTCATGGATTACCTAGTTAAAATTACACCAATTTCGTCAAATTAATACTTTTATGTGTACAGACTGTGAGCTATCAATTCAATCAAATAACTAATTCTAATTATAGCCTCCTCATTCATACCTTTCTTTGACAATTCATTATGTTATTAAATTTAATGGCTTTTCTTTTTGCTTTTATTTTCTTTTACTTTTCTTTTTCAAGTTTTGAATCAATTCAGCATATATTTTCTATTTATGGTTTTTCATATATATTTAAATTATAAAATCAATCTTATACAAATTTCCAGATTTATTAATATATGGAGTGAGAGAGAAAAAAATTAATTACTACGCACATATCTGTTAATGCTTTTGTACCATTATTAAACCCTCTTATATATTTTATACTAAACACACACTCTAATAGAAGTATACATCCAAAACAAAAAATGTAAAAGACCAAATATATTCAGCCCCTCAAATTGGCCTGGCAGAAAAAGACCCAAATTATTGGGAGTTTTGATTCCAGTTCCTTTTATTAATCCAACCATGAATTCAAAATCATAATCACCAAAATTATTTTATCAAATAAAGAAAGAAACCGATAGATTGATGCTCAGACAAGGAAATATAAATTCATTTTGTTTTTCCTCAAACTTTATTGAAATAAATTTTTACCCCCATTTAGGCATAGATCTTGGTATGGCTCAGTCCAAAAGGAAAAGGGAATTACAACTTCTCCTCCCTAAAATGGTGACCGGCGGCAGAAAAGAAAAACCGGGGCAAGGCGGTGCCCGATGGTGAGAGAGGTGATGAGGGACAGAAAATAAAGAAATAAAATAAATTTAAAGGAGGTGGTGTCTACTGGCGCGAGTCTACGGAGGCATGGTGGTGGTGGTCGATTGTCTTGCCAGAGAAGGGAGAGATGAAGAGGGATGAGAAAGAGAGAGAAAACTTTCACCTTCTACTGTGGGTTAATGTGTGTAAAGTTCTGAAACTGCATTTGGATAAGGTTGATGGTATCTAAATGAGTATCCAATGAAATGGGTTGAGGGCCGGATTTTGGATATGGGTCATGGGTTGAACTAAGCCTAGTAAATTAATGGGCTAGAGTCTTGGGTTTTCTTTAAAAACTCTAGTGTCAGAAATACATCCTTCACATGGGCTAATGTAATAAATACTGAAACTAAAACTTTAAACTTATTTAATTCGTACATGAACCCAAAGATATTAAAATTGTTCCATTTTAAATAAATCCTTGTTCTTGTTCATTCAATAATGCTACAGTTAATTCTTAAGGAAAAATAAATTAGCATCCAAAACTCCTAGTTATTCTAATAAATCACATACTCGATTGGAAATCCTCAATTGTCCAGATATTATGACCCACCCAATCGAATTCTGAATAATTAACTTGAGTAGAAAACAAAAATCGCTAAACTAAATCGAATATCCATCGAACACTAAATACTACCATCATAAACTCAAACTTAAAATATTATACAAAAAATAATAATGACACAAAATAAAACCTTTATATTAACATACTAGCATTATTACGCAGTCATTTGAATGTAGGGTCTTACAGTAGTAAATTTATATTTTTATATTATTTTTTACTTTTGATTAGAGACTTCATTATCCATCTTATGATAATTCATATCAGTTTTTTAGAAGATGGTATATTATTATTCAGTTTAATTATTAAAACATAACATCAACATGTATATTAAATTTTCCTTATTGTCAATATTTATATATTATACTTTTGAAAGTTTTGTATATCCAAAATACTATAATTACACATCGATGATCCACTGTAAATTAAAAATCCATCAATATTAGATTTACAGAATCCTCGACATAAATTAATCAATGGTTGGTTTTATTTTTGTATTGACAGAATTGGATTGCAATCAATCAAATATTCAGGGTGTAAAAAAATAGATCATAAATTTACCATAATAAAATACTTATTCCAACGCATGTAATTGAAGATTAATATCTTAACAAAATTACTTTGACTGGAAGCCTATAAGTGTTGGTCCGACTTTTAATCATATATATTTCCCAGTATTATTTCACTAATTACAAAATTTGATGTTACATATTGCAGTTATATTTTTTACTATTATTGAAGGGTGGTTCAGACGGAGAAATTTTTGAGATACTATGTATAAGTGATCGCTTATTTTATATATATATATATATATATATAACAAAAATCATGTATTATATTTATAATTTTAGGAAAAATAAAAGATTTAAAAAGAAGTAAAAATTAGTCTATTTTATATATACAGAGATGTCAAATAAAATATCAAACAAAATAATTCATATCTAATAGTCCAAATATACAACTTTGAAGTTCAATACCAAAATACGTTGATAAATATAAAAATAATTTCTATTAATACAAAAATATGTTAATAAGTATTTTAAAAATAATTCAATGTTTATAAAACACTATTATGAATATAACTTTATTTAAAATATAAATTTAATTTATTATTACATAAATATATATAATGCTATGTATGCATATATGTAATATATAATATTTGGATATATATTATGATATACTTTCTTCAATTAAAATAAGTATTTTTTAATTGAATTTAATAAACTTAAATATAATTTATAGAAATATAAAAAAAATTGGCTAAGCCCATATAACAAATATACATATATCACAAATACCAAAATACACGAATTTACAAAATTGATTTTCAATAGCCCAAATGTATAATTATTGTAGCCTATTATGAAATGAGATTTTTAGTAAATATCTCATATTTTATATTTTTATGCTTATTTTATTATACAATATGGGTGTCAAATTGATGATCACAAAAATACGATTAATTTGATATATTATACATCAAAAAAGGATAAAAAATAAAAGCGTTATTAAGTTTTACAAAAGAAAAACAAAAAGACAAAATAATAATTAATGCAGTACACACACAAATTTGGAAAGCTTATTTCTATGTAATGCTTTGTTATTATATACACATAGATTTTCCAGAATTAATTTACTAATTACCAAAATTAATGTTACATGTTGTGCTTATATTTTACTAATTCTAGAAAGTTGTTTTAGGCAGGAAATTTTTTTGGTTGCTATTTATAAGTGACTTGGTTATTATATATATATATATATATATATATATATATATATATATATATATATAGGAGATCCTGTAAGACCATAGCTATAGGTAAGAACGTAAGACCACATCTACACCATCCAACAAAAAAATGGAAGGCTAAGATCTAATAAAATTTTGTAGTATTAAAAAAATGGGGGAAACCGTCCAAGGGTAAAATTGGAATCGAAAAAATGGACCAAAATAACCGCCAGCTACATTTAAGGGAAGAATTCTGTTTTTGATCCATTTCCTAGACTCACGCAATCACCACTCTCCTTCTCTCTCCATTCATGTCATAAACCTGCAAAAATAGAGAACCAATTCAACATTGGTACAAATCTTCATTCCTACCAGCAGAAACATCAAAAATTGGAACCGATATATCGAAGAACAAATCATCAAACAACATGAAAGGCGGAAATCGTCATATATTTCAACAAAATCAAAAATTGCGATGTCAAAAAACCAGGAATTTCACTCCACAATCCATTCGAATGAAGGTAATCACTAACCACTAATTCCTACAAAATGTTTGGATCAAATGCATACACTATCGAACAATCAAAAACTTACATGCGCATCAATGTTAATATTCTGTGTATTTACAACAATGAATTTGTATTATTACAATGCATATATTATACACTTAGAGTCCTTATTCTGTATAACATATTCTCTGATAACAATAATCAAAAAATTACTGATATGCTAATTTAGTATAAGGATATTGCATGTATAGTGTTATTAATGTGTATACATAGAACAAAATACTGCAAATGATGAGAAATTGTATAAGAAATTGTATACGTAATACATATTAATGTTCTGCGTGTATAGTGTTCCATATTTGTATATTTAGTATGTAAAATTTGTATGACATATAATGTATACTATATATTAACGTTTGACATGTTTACAATAGCGATTTTGTATAATTACAATGCGTATATTGTATACTTAGAGTAGTCATTCTGTATAAAATATTCTCAAATAACGACAATCAAATACCTTAGTGATATGCTAATGTAGTATACATATATTGCATATATAGTTTTGTTAATTTGTATACTTAGAACACAAATAGTGGAAATTATGAGGGCAAGCACCATACATTAACGTTCTGCATGTATCGTGTTACATATTTGTATATTTAGTATGTAACATTTGTGTTTTTACCAGATCAAGCACCAGAGTATATGATTTATGTTGGGCAGAGGCTCGAAATCTCACCAGGATCAACAAAATATTGGATCCCACAAGTGGACCAAGAAAAAATTCCTCGTGTCGACATGCGTTTCCATACATTGGAGGCCAGAATACAGTTTTACAGGATTATGGTACGTGCAATGGCTTCGACGTTGGAATGAGCACTACAAAGAAATTCAAGAACGATGAAAATTAACAGCAGGACATGCCCGACCCGCACCAGCGCCTCTTGAAATATTTAAACCTTGAGAGAAATGTGTATTTGTTGTTGATTTCAATTCCACATCTCGAATTACAATTGCCTTTTTATTCCATAAATTTGCAAAATATTTATATTAACTATGCATAATATGATACTATATATTTGTATAATATATACAACATCAGTAAGCTAAATATACCTCATGTGATGCTAAAAATACATCAACAAACCACTAAGGCAAATTATGTATAATATACATTTATGCATAAATATGCAACATCTGCAAACTAATTATACATTATATAGAGTTAACTATATATTGTTTTTTGCTTTGTATGCAACATTTGGACCAATACAAGGCATAATATTTAAATATACAAAATCTTCTGCGTAATTATACAAAATTCTATAACTACATATACAATATTATTGACAAACAAAAAAGGCAAATTATATATAATAATATAATATATATAATCTTATGCATAAATATGCAACATCTGCAAACTAATTATACATTATATGAAGTTATCTATACATCTGGAACAATAAATGGCATAGTATTTAAATATATATAATCTTCTGCGTAAGTATGCAAAATTTTGTAACTACTATACAATATTATTGTAGTCTAAGACCATTTGGACAAGTGTACATAAAAATGCAAAGTTATATTAATTAAAACAAACAATACATGCCATGTTCCCTTCATATCTAGAAGTCAAAATAACATCCAAATATATACAGATACTCATACAAAGTGAAGTATACATTGTAAGTCCAAGCGGCTACGATAATCTAGAGGGGGGGGTGAATAGATTATCTCCATCTTTTCGATTATGCCCTCTTTTAACAAACCGAATGCTCAACCAAAATAATGAAGGTGCGGAATGTAAACAACACACGTCGATTTAAAGAGGTTCAACCCACCAGGGCCTAATCCTCTACCACCCCAAGATATCCTCAGGGATGGATTTCGAAAAAGAAAAAGAATTTTATTAATTACCAAAATTAATACAAATTCAACTTACAACACCTTGAAGAGCACCACACTCTTCTTCAACAACACCTTTGGAGATTACCACAATCTCCCTTTGAAGATTACCACAATCTTCCGTCTTGAAGAGCACCGAACTCTCCAACACCACCTTTGGAGATTACCACAATCTCCTTTGAAGATTACCACAATCTTCCTTCAACGGCACCTTTGAAGATCACCACAATCTTCAATCTTGAAGAATACCAAATTCTTCAACACCTCAAGAGCACCACACTCTTGAAATACCTATCACCTAGATCACCCAAGTGTATTCTTACCACAAGAATACTCACAAGGATATCTTGTGTTTGGTTGATGAATTACAATCAAGATTACACTTTGAAAAATATTACAACTCAAAAGTGCAAGTGTAATCAAGAATGAAAGCCTAGACCTCAAGATGTGAAAGTGATAGTACTTGGCAATTTACAACAAGAATAATGAATGATAGAAGACCAAGTGTTTGCTTGAGAATATCTTGTTGTGTTGTGTTGTTCTCTCATCTTGTTGTGCTTCAAAACTTCCTCTATTTATAGGAGATGATTGATACTTGATAGGCTCCTCTTGGAATCGATTTCTACAAAAAAAAAAAAATGCAATTAAAATCAAGATTATAGTTTGTTAGAAATCAATCCCACAATTTAGGAAAAGTTGTCTGTTTGCACAACGGTTAGAATTTTGTCATCAAACTTAAGGCGACCGTGCCGTCAAGACAAAATAGACGTTTGAAAATGAGAAAACACATTTACACAGGCGGCCGGTCGACGGGGTCCGCCGGTCGACCACATGTCCAAATGCCGGTCGGCGAGAACCAAAAAACGAGTCGAGAAAGTTACATTTGAGAAAAATGCTCCCAGTGCAGGTCGCCCACTTGGTCGACCGGTCGACCGCACCGCCGATCCGCCCACAGTCGACCGGTCGACCACACCGTCTACCACCTGTTGACCCAATTCAACCACCTTTTTCAAAAATAGCTTATTCACTTTTTTTCACAATTTTCGTGCAGGATGCCCTATAGGCGGCGGGATTAACCTCAAAACAAAAGTATTGTCCAATTTTATATTGAAAATAAACTTGTAGAAATACTCAGGAAAATATTAAAACCATTTTAAATCATTTAGGAGTATTTGGACAACCTTTAAAAACATTGTTTTGGTATAAAAACAAAATCATCAAAATCATGATAAAATCATTTATCAAACAATCTCCCCTTTTTGATGATTACAAACCAAAACTATTTTAACGAGGTCGATTTTGAAAACAAAACATTTTTACCGGTAAAAAGGAACTTTCCGTTGTGAGCGACAACATTCCACGCAATATAATCACAATGATGGGAGTAGAGATATTCAAACACATATAGCAAATGCTCCCCCTATCAACATGCACAACAAGAGTTATATAGAAGCAACTTAATCAAAAGCTAAAGGCTTAGCTTTTCAATATTGAGCTTAAGTATCAAAACTTAAAAGCTCCCCTGTCAAAGACATCGTTAGAAACATATATGAGTCCATACTACAACTAATGGACTAAGAAACATATACAACCACAATGCACCAAGTGGACTAAATATGATCCACAACTTATGGCTTTATGAAGCATATATAGGTCCATACTACAACTAATGGACTAAGAAACATATACAACCACAATGCACCAAGTGGACTAAATATGATCCACAACTTATGGCTTTATGAAGCCATAGCTTATAGCTTCTTTTCGTTAAGCTTATCTTAGCTTTTATGAGCTAATGAGCTTATAACTTGTTTCTCCCCCTTTGGAATCATCAAAAAGAATGTTAGCACGATAAATACATCATATATTTTTATCAAAGTGCGCAAGTAAACCGATGTATCGAGCCATTGGATCATTGAAGCTTTTAAACCAAATAGAAGAGTCGAATCATACGACTTGTAGAAGCTTATGAAAAATCATTTGATTTGCAAAAACATGATCTCTATAAATATATGAGACTTTTGAAATCGAGAGAGTCATGTAGGTGATGAATTTTTCATTGAAACGTTTTATCGAACACTTGGCGGGCGTCAAAAATAGAAAAAGTTATATATAGCCCTTGTAAATGAAATCAAGCCAAGTTTTTCATCACCAAATACAATTTAACAAATATCATTCATCAACAATCAATAAGCTCATCACAAACATATATGAATCACATCAAGAAAAATATATAAGCCACAAACTCAAGGGTTCAACCCAATTGAGCTAAAGATAGTGAAATTCTTACCATTCAGTCGGTAAAGACGAGCAATGATGATGATAGTCGAGCTAGATAATCCCCAAAATATATAATTCATGCATCAAAACTCATTTGAAGTGAATTGTGTGTGAAATTTGCAAAGGGGTCGAAAAATGGCCAAAATGTGTCAAAGTGACGAATGCTGAAGACAGAACCATTTTAATCCAAGATTTTGCTTAGGGCGACCGGTCGTGGTTGAGGGCGACCGGTCGAGGTTGAGGGTGACCGGTTGCCCTCAATCCTTTCAGCCCACTGTCTGTCAGTTTTTCCAAAATCCGAATTTTCAACCAAAAATCCGATTTTTCGCCCCTAAGTTTTAAAAACGTGCAAAATGCAAACGTAGACCTCATTCAATATACATTATGTCATAATCAAGCTCGAAATGAGGTAAAATACTCGGCGGTTAACGATCAAAAAGTCCGCGAGTTATCCTTGAGACGGAATTAAACACATCTCAAGTTTTTGTTAAAAATCACAATCCCTTAAAAAATATATAGAATCTCAATATGTTTAGTTCGATTATGACGAACCAAATTTTGAATACGAATAACCGTATAATAGATACCGAACTTGTTATCCCGAAAAAATAAGAACGTTTTAAAGCTTTTGGATACAACAAGTCATACGAAGAAGTGCCTTTCAAATATTTGAAAATTTCTTTTAGTGGCACTTTAATGAGATTCGTTGGGATAGTTTTTGAAGTCGAGCATATAGACATAAGGCATATGGAATGTCGAGTCTATAGGAATAATACAAGAAAACATACCTCGAATTTGTTTGTCGGCCGATATGTCTTTCTCAACCTTTGTCAATCTTTAGCCATAGAGGTTGAGATGGTTCTTCTTCCTTCAATGCTTAACTCCTTCAAGAGTTCTTATATAACCATCTTCTTGGCATTGAATAATTTGTAGTCCAAGCAAGAAATTGAGCTCCCCCATCATTCTCATCTCAAGCTCACCTAGTATCAACTTAGAAAAACATATCTTGCACAAATATTCATTAGTAGCACCATAAATATTATCAACAAAAATTTGCACAAGTAAACAACCTTGCCCTTTTTCAAAACAAGAAGTGTAGTATCAACTTTACCTTTTGTAAAATCATTTTGCAAAAATAGCTAAGTCTATCAATTGTACAAAATCATTTGGCCTAAAATTTTAGACTCCGATAGACTTATATTTTAATAAAACCATTTAGAGAGTTGGATTTAACATCCATTTGGTAAAGCTTGAAATTTTCTTTAAAACAAGAATGGGCAAGTAAAATGCAAATAGCTACTAAATGTGCTATGAGTGCAAATGTTACAACAAAATTAATTACCTTCTTCTTGAAAATACCTTCGAGCTACTAACCTCGCCTTAGTTCGACCAATGTTGCCTTGGTCATCGAGTTTGTTCCGGAATACCCTTTTGGTCTTCTTCATCACTATCATCATAGGCCATTCAATTGATCTAAGGTGTTCATAATAGAACATTTACATCCAAATATTTTGAGGTAACTAATATTTGGAGTACTTCATTTCTCATCTACACAACTTAAACAAACTCATTACCGGCATCGCTTATATAAGTAAGAAAGAATAGTCCAAGTGTAAAAACATGCCTCAATCATCAATCACAAAAATATCTTGCATAAGAGCATAGTAGAAATAGACACTATATATATATAGACCATGAAGCAATAAATACATACTATGCATTTAGAAGATCATCAAGAGTCTAATAAATCATGCAAGTTCAAATAAGCTTAAGAAAGCTACAAAAGGTCTCTTTTGAAATTTGAAAATCCGAAAGCATATAGTTGAGACCTTATTTAAAAGTATTTGAACAAGAGTTGATACGGCAAATATGTGCAATCAAATATCGAATAGTGCCTTTCAAAAAATCTAAAAATCCTCTTAATGGCACTTGTATGAAAAACTATGAAAAACAAGCACATAGGCACATGGCAATACATATATCAAGTCTATAAGAGTAAGAATAACACAAGTAAACGTACCTCGATAATTTATGCCTTTCTTGACAAATAATGACGTAAATGGCCATTTGTGAAAATATGTAAATCCTACACAATTCTTAAAACATATCTAGCACAAATCATAATGATAAAAGTGTAGGCTAAGAGATATCACATGTAAGCTCATGCCATAAAAATCCATAAAAGATGATAACACACTTTAGTCTACAAAAATGCACAAGAGTTTTAAAAACATCATATAAGGTCTTCTTTTTCAAAAATATTTTAAAAGCACAAGTATATATTGAAGACCTTAATTAAAAAAAATAAATGTTTGAAAACTCATTTGCAATTAAGACACAAATAAAAGCATGCATAATAACAAAATAAAATGCATATTTAAATAGGGAGATACGAGTTACCAATTACGCCATTTCCATGGGTTGTGTCGTTCCCATTGTTGATGATATCTTCCCCTTGAGAAGTCACTTTGTTGATGATGACTTCTTTGATTGCTCCATTTCCAAGGTTTGTTGCTTTCCCATTGTTGAAAGTCTCTTCTTCTTTGAAAATCATCTTGTTGATGATGTCTTTGCCATTTCCAAGGATTGTGTTCTTCCCATTTTTGATTATACCCTCTTCTTGGAAATTGGCTTTGTCGAAAATTGTTTCTCCTTCTTTGATCAAATGAAACGGTCATTTGATGTCTTCTTGCGGTATAAATTTTCTTCGATTATTATTTCACGTACCTAATATGACATTGTTTTGTGGTACCCTTATGTGTTTGGGTCCTTTGGGATTAGTCTTGAGACTTTTAGGTCTCCAACAATAATTGGAGCTATTTCTAGCCCGACAAGTATTTACCGTATGACCCTTTTTACCGCAATAAAAGCATGTAATAATTCTAGGAGCATAATGACCAACGTCTTAGAGACTTGATTCTTTTTCATGTGATTGACACCCTTAGGCTTATGATCAAGTTCTAGTTTCAATTATCACAACAATCAACAATATTGGTTATTCTATCGGTGACTCAAGTTGGATTTAGATAAATCATTTTTCAAGCAATTTATATCCTCAACAAGAGTACTATTTTCTTTCTCAAGGTTTCTAACCTTGTCAAGAGTGGTGGTGTGAGCACATGATAGTGATTCATAGGAAGTAAATAAACTATCCTTATCATTTTTCAAAACAATGAATTCCTTTTTCAAATTTTTGTATTTAACAAGTAAGTTTTGGAATTCATCTTGTAGCTCATCATAATCATTTTGTAAATCACTATATTCATTTTTCAATTCATGGTCATAAGAAGTAGAGGGTTTAGAACTTACCTCGTTTTCTTCTTTCGATGCCCATGAGGCATTGTTCAACTTGTTCATCATGGGAGGTTGTAGAAGGCTTATCCCATGTTGTTGGATTTGATGTTGTATCCATTTGTGAAGTAGATGCTTTTGAGTTGCTCCTTTCATTTGCATATACTTCATAGATGGCTTCTAATTTTGCCATACTTCATGTGCCGATTGAATACCTACAACATGATCAAATTCCAAAGTGGTAAGTGAACAAAGTAAAATATTAAGAGCTTTACCATTTAAAGAGATGATTTTCTTCTCTTCATCATTGAGCTTTTGAAGCCTTTTGAGGTGTGTGGTGTATCTTTCATCGGAATGGATTCTCCATTAATGACGGTGTTCCAAATGTCGAACCCGCAACCTTGTAAGTAGCATTCCATTCTTTCTTTCCAAAATATAAAATTTTTGGAATCAAACCGAGGTGGCTTGGTGGTGGAGGTGGAAAGGTGAGCTTCGTTCAGAGCCGACGATCGTTTCTCTTTACTCGCGATGTGAAACGAGCTTGCCAAAGAGTTTGGCTCTGATACCACTTGTAAGTCCAAGCGGCTACGATAATCTAGAGGGGGGGTGAATAGATTATCTCCATCTTTTCGATTATGCCCTCTTTTAACAAACCGAATGCTCAACCAAAATAATGAAGGTGCGGAATGTAAACAACACACGTCGATTTAAAGAGGTTCAACCCACCTAGGGCCTAATCCTCTACCACCCCAGTATATCCGGGATGGATTTCGAAAAGAAAAAGAATTTTATTAATTACCAAAATTAATACAAATTCAACTTACAACACCTTGAAGAGCACCACACTCTTCTTCAACAACACCTTTGGAGATTACCACAATCTCCCTTTGAAGATTACCACAATCTTCCGTCTTGAAGAGCACCGAACTCTCCAACACCACCTTTGGAGATTACCACAATCTCCCTTTGAAGATTACCACAATCTTCCTTCAACGGCACCTTTGAAGATCACCACAATCTTCAATCTTGAAGAATACCAAATTCTTCAACACCTCAAGAGCACCACACTCTTGAAATACCTATCACCTAGATCACCCAAGTGTATTCTTACCACAAGAATACTCACAAGGATATCTTGTGTTTGGTTGATGAATTACAATCAAGATTACACTTTGAAAAATATTACAACTCAAAAGTGCAAGTGTAATCAAGAATGAAAGCCTAGACCTCAAGATGTGAAAGTGATAGTACTTAGGCAATTTACAACAAGAATAATGACAATAGAAGACCAAGTGTTTGCTTGAGAATATCTTGTTGTGTTGTGTTGTTCTCTCATCTTGTTGTGCTTCAAAACTTCCTCTATTTATAGGAGATGATTGATACTTGATAGGCTCCTCTTGGAATCTGATTTCTACAAAAAAAAAAAATTGCAATTAAAATCAAGATTATAGCTGTTAGAAATCAATCCCACAATTTAGGGAAAAGTTGTCTGGCACGCTAACGGTTAGAATTTTTTGTCAAACTTAAGGGTGACCGTCACAAGACAAATAGACGTTTGAAAATGAGAAAACACATTTACACAGTAGGCGGCCGGCCGACGGGGTCCGACCGTCGACCATGTGTCCAAATGGTCGAAAGCGAACCAAAAAACGAGTCCGAAAGTTCTGCTTGAAAAAATGCTCCCAGTGCACGTCGCCCACTTGTCGACCATCGACCGACCGCACCGCCGCACTTGGTCGACCGGCGACCACACCGGTCTACCACCCTGTTGGCCGGTCAACCACCCTTTTTTTTCAAAGAAATAGCTTATTCACTGTTTTTCACAATTTTCGTGCACGGATGCCCTATGTAGGCGACCGATTGGCCTCAAAACAAAAGTATTGTCCAATTTTATATTGAAAATAAACTTGTAGAAATACTCCGGAAAATATTAAAACCATTTTAAATCATTTAGGAGTATTTGGACAACCTTTAAAAACATTGTTTTGGTATAAAAACAAAATCATCAAAATCATGATAAAATCATTTATCAAACATACATGACTCCAATAAAAATCCACACAACCTAATAGACAAAATATAAAAATATAAACAAAATATACATAGTAAAGTGTCCATTCAACAAACTACAATTTTTTTCCCATTCCAAAACCTTTTGGCTTCTTCCACAACCCTATCCTTTTGCTCGTTTCTGTCGTGAAGAATTATTGTTGCCGAATATTTCAAGCGTATGTTTGACAGTTGTGAAAGATTGTTCTTCTCCTAGCCGCAATCCCATCCCTCAGTGTCGCCGCCCATAGAGCTCTCTATATGCCTCATAGCATATATACCACAATCAACTTTGTTTGTAGTGTCTCTCCAAGATATACAAAGTCTCATCGGGTCACATTTACGGACAACACCTGCCATTTGCGCGCATCATCTACCTTCCCCCGCCCATCATCAGCCCCACTCTCTGCATCCCTTTTTCCCTTAGTTTTGGCCATTTAATTAATAAGACTTGAATAAACAAACCTGCAAAAATATATACCAAGTCTTATACAAAAATATAATATGCAGAATATGTATACTAATTATACAATAAAACACAACTAAGTAAATAGTATTACATAACTAATTATGCATAAATATGTACACTAAGTATACACAGACATAACTAAATATACATTACTACACAACTAAATATACATTATTACACAACTAAAGTATACATTATTATATAACTAAATATACAATATTACACGACTATATATACAATATTATATAACTAAATATACATTATTACATAATGATGTATACAAAATATAACAACCCTAAATATACAAAATATAACAACCAGTACACATTGTATACAAAATATCAACCCTAAATATACACAATATATACTCTAAAACTGCATAATCATATGTGCCCTAAAAAAATTAATTTACGAAATCTAACACCTCATAAACCTATACCAGAAATCTCATAATACAAAGGTGCAAATAGCACACATGTAACAAAAAAAAACGTTCGACATTGGGGATAAATTCCAAAAAAAAAGAGAAATCGAAAGAAGATGAACTATGAAAAACATGGGGCTGCAAAAGAGATAACACACAATATATGAACACATTTCAACAAGAAAAACCAACAATCAAAACCCTAGAAATTCAGTAAATTAATTACCCATGAAATTAAATCAAACTCATCGGAAAAAATCGAAGCTAGTGAAGAAATTCACCGAAAATTCACACCGAGAAGAATCCACACCCTGGTGAAGAAGAAGAAAATCACACCCTCTTGAAGAAGAAAAAAAAATCGCACGAAATAAGAATCCACACCCTAGTTGCGGAGACGTGGTTCCATGGGTTGAGAATCGAACATCGCTTTGATTTTGAAAAAAAAACTGAACCCAAAATCGCGGGCTTTAGATAAAGTAAATTTTTTTTATCAAATCAAAATAGGTAGAATTACAAACATATCCCTAGAATTTTAGAGCGAAAGTACCCTATTGCCCCTAAGTGAGGCGCCAAGGCTTAAATTAGGAGTAAAATCTGAACCATTGATTATTAAATTCAATGGTCTAGATGTGGTCTTATGTTCTTAACTAAAGGGCTTGGTCTCAATTGAACCAATCCTTATATATATATATATATATATATATATATATATATATATATAGAGAGAGAGAGAGAGAGAGAGAGAGATTTGCCTAAAGGTAAATACACAAGGGTGTGTTTGCAAATTGGAATAGACCAGGAAATTGTTGACAGCTCATTTCCCATGTTTGGGAAATGTGTTAAGGGCTCAATATAAATTGGGTGGCTCATGATTGAATTAACATTTCAATTGATTAATAATCATACCCTACCCCCTAATATTAAGTTATCCAATGATTTCCCACATCTTCAATTATCAAAATTGCCCCCACTTCCACTTGAACATGAGTTATTGTAAGTCCAAGCAGCTACGATAATCTAGAGGGAGGGTGAATAGATTATTTCCATCTTTTCGATTTCGTCCTCTTTTTCGAACAAAACAAGCCAAGACAATAATAAAGGTGTGGGAAGTAAACAACACACGTCGATTTATAGAGGTTCAGCCCACCTAGGGCCTAATCCTCTACCACCCCAGTATCTCCGGGATGGATTTCAAAAAGAAAAAAGATTTTATTAATTACCAAAATTAATACAACACCTTACAACATCACCTTGAAGAGCATCATACTATTCAACAACACCACCTTTGAGATTACCACAATCTCTCTTGAAGATTACCACAATCTCCAACGGCACCTTGTGAAGATTACCACAATCTTCAACCTTGAAGAATACCAAATTCTTCAACACCTCAATAAGAAGATCACCACAATCTTCTTACACCTAACACCTAGATCACCCAAGTGTGTTCTTACCACAAGAACACTCACAAGGATATCTTGTGTTGAATGATAACCCAAAAGTTCAAGATTACAACTCGATAATGAATTATACAATTGAGTGCAAGTGTAATCAAGAATAGCCTAGACCTCAAGAATGTGAAAGTGATAAGTTAGGCAAATTACAACAAGAATAATGACAATATAAGACCAAGTGTTTGCTTGAGTATTTCTTGTTGTGTTGTATTATTCTCTTTTATTGTTTTGCTTCAAATCTTCCTCTATTTATAGAAGATGTTTGATACTTGATAGGCTCCTCTTGGAATCTGATATCTACAAAAAAAATTGCAATTAAAATCAAGATTATAGCTGTTAGAAATTAATCCCACAATTTAGAGAAAAGTTGTCTGTTGCTGCACAACGGTTAGAATTTTCTTTGTCAAAAAAACATAGGAGCACTCGGTCGTGCAATCGATAGAGAATGAAAGAAAACCCAGCAAAATTACAACAGGGGGACCGGTCCATAGGGTGCTCAACCGGTCGCCCAGGGGTGCGACCGGTCGACCCCATAGATGACCGGTCCCCTGACCACATATTCAGATACGGAGGTTTCTGTTTGATAAACTCTTAACCCAAGTATCGGTCGGCACTTAGGTCGACCGGTCGACCTCCATATAAATATTTCCAACTCGTTTTCTGTTTCAAAACTTGAATCCAGGTACGGGTTTCCCTATAGGGCGACCGGTTGGCCCTAAAACAAAAGTGTTGTCCAATATTTTATCGAATATAAACTCCAAGAAATACTCTGAAAAATAGTAAAAACATTTTAGACCGATCGGGAGTATTAGGACAACATTTAGAAACATGGTTTGGATGTAAAAACACATTGACATAAAATCATAAAAAGCGTTGTCCTATTTTGTCGAAAATGAGCTTGAAGAAATACTCCGGAAAATATTAAAACTATTTTTAAATCATTTAGGAGTATTTGGACAACCTTTAAAAAACATTATTTTGGTATAAAAACAAAATCATCAAAATCATGATAAAACCATTTTTCAAACAATCTCCCCCTTTTTGATGATTACAAACCAAAACAATTTTAACGAGGTCGATTTTGAAAACAAAACAATTTTTACCGGTTAAAAAGAACTATCCGTTGTGAGCGACAACATTCCACGCAATATAATCACAAGGATGGGAGTAGAGATATTCAAACACATGTAGCAAAAGCTCCCCCTATCAATATGCACAACAAGAGAAATGTAAAAGCAATCAACCACAAGTTAAAAGCTTAGCTTTTACATATTAGTCTTAAGTACAAGAGCTTATAAGCTCCCCCTGTCAACAAAATATCATTAGACAAGTATATAAGTCCATAATACAACAATTGGACTAAGTATAATCCACAACTTATGGCTTTAAGAAGCCATAGCTTATAGCTTCTTTAGCTTCTATGAGCTAATAAGCTTATAACTTGTTTCTCACCCTTTGGAATCATCAAAAATAATGTTAGCACGATAAAAACATCATATAATCATATCAAAGTGCGCAACTAAACCGATGTATTGAGCTATTTGAACATTGAAGCTTGTAAACCAAATAGGAGGAAAAATTCGATTATACGACTTGTAGAAGCTTATGAAAGCTAATTTGAGTAGCAAAGCATGATCTCTATAAGCATATAAGACATTTGAAAATGAGAATCATGTAGGTGATGAATTTTTCATTGAAACATATTATCGAACACTTGGCGGGCGTCAAAGATTGATGAATATATATATATAGCCCTTGTAAATGTAATCAAGCCAAGTTTTTCATCACCAAAAGCAATTTTATAAATATCATCCATCAACAATCATCATGCTCAACACAAATATATAAGAATTGCATCAAAAAATATACATATAAGCCAAATTCTCAAGGGTTCAACCCAATTGAGATAAAGGAGTAGAATTCTTACCATTCAATCGGTAAAGACGAGCAATGATGATGATAATCGAGCTAGATAATCCCCAAAATATGAAATTTATGCAACAAAAGTCATTTGGAGTGAATTGTGTGTGCAAATGGCAAAGGGGGCGAAAAATGGAGGAAAAGAGCCAAAAATGGCTAAGTCTGGAAAACAGAATGCATTATATCTGAAAAATCAGAAGGGGCGACCGGTCATGGGCATGGGCGACCGGTCGAGCTAGTGGGCGACCGGTCGGCCCCTGCCCTGGCAGCCCACTGGTTCAGTTCTGTTATGAAAATCCAAAATTTGATACAAAAATCCGATTTTTCGCCCCTAAGTTTTAAAAACGTGCAAAATGCAAACATAGACATCATTCAATATACATTATGTCATAATCAAGCTCGAAATGAAGTAAAATACTTGGCGGTGAACGATTAAAAAGTCCGCGAGTTATCCTTGAGACGAAATTAAACACATCTCAAGTTTTTGTTAAACATGCAATCCCTTAGAAAACGATATTGAATCTTAATATATTTAGTTCGATTATGACGAACCATATTTTGAAAAATTATTATCACCGGACTTGTTATCCCGAAAATAAGAACGTTTTAAGACTTTGGATACAACAAGTCATAAGAAAAAGTGTCTTTCAAATATTTGAAAATTTCTTTTAACGGCACTTTAATGAGATTCATTGGGATTGTTTTTGAGCTCGAGCATATAGACATAAGGCATATGGAATGTCGAGTCTATGGGAGTAATAAAAGTGAATGAACATACCTCAAATATGTTTGTCGACCGATATGCCTTCCTCAACCTTTGTCAATCTTTACATGGTAGTCATAGAGGTTGAGATGATTCTTTCTTATTCAATGCCTCACTTCTTCTTTTGTATACTTTGAGTGTGGAATATAACCACCTTCTTGGCATTGTTGAACTTAAAATCCAATGAAGAAATTGAGCTTCCCTCATCATGATCATCTTAGGTTCACCTTGCATCGACTTAGAAAAATATCTTGCACAAATATTCATAAGTAGCACCAAAGATGATTTCATCAACATAAATTAGCACAAGTAAACAATCTTGCCCTTTTTCAAAAACAAAGATAGTAATATAAACTTTACCTCTTGTAAAATCATTTTGCAAAAGAAAATCTCTAAGTCTATCATACCATACACGGGGTGCATGTTTTAAACCAAACAAGGCCTTTTATAAAAATCATTTTGCTTAAAAAATTTCAAACCCCGGTTGTTTTTCATAGACTTCTACTTAAATAAAACCATTCTAGAAAATTAGATTTAACATCCATTTGGTAAAGCTTGAAATTTTCTTGAAACAAGAATGGGCAAGTAAAATGCGAATAGCTACAAAAACATGCTACGGGTGCAAATGTATCATCAAAATCAATACCTTCTTCTTGGCATTACCTATGAGCTACTAACCTTCCCTTGGTCATCAAGCTTGTTTAAAATACCGAAAATTTCTGCAAAGATATCTTTGCACAAGAGCATAGTAATATCGAATAATAGAGACATTATAACAAGTAACACATACTATGCTTTCAAACAAATCATCAAGAGTTCAATAAGACATGTAAGTTCAAATAAGCTTATAGAGAGCTATATAAGGTCTCTTTTGAAATTTGAAAATCCGAGAGCATATAGTTGAGACCTCATTTAAAAGAAGCATTTGAACAAGAGTTTTGACAAGAATGAATATGAGCAATCAAATGCATAATTTTGAGAAGAGGATAAAAAAATCAAATGTTTTATCAAAACAAATATGATCCTTTACAAGTCTCGGATAAAACAAGCTTTATAAAATAGTGCCTTTCAAAAATTGAAAAAAAATCCTCTTAATGACACTTATATGAAATACTTTGAAATAACTTGAAAGACAAGCACATAGGCATATGACAAAAATATATCGAGTCTATAGGATGAATACCAATGATGAGCGTACCTCGATAGTTTAAGCATCTCTTGAAGAGGATGAGGAAATATATATCCTACACATATCTTAAACAAGTATAGCACAAAACGAATATGATACAAGTGTAGGCTAAAACAATAAAATATATCACAAGTAAGCTCATGCCATAAAAATCCATAAAACAATTAAGTATAAGCATCATACAAGGTCTCCTTTTTCAAAAAAATTTAAAACCGCACATATATATTGAATACCTTAATTTTAAAATTATGAAAACTCATTTTGCAATTTAGACACAAATAAAAACATGCATAAAAAAATAAAATACATATTTAAATAGGGAGATACCATTTACCAATTTCGCCATTTCCATGGGTTGTGCCGTTCCCATTGTTGATGATATCTTCCCCTTTGAAAATCGTCTTGTTGATGATAGCTTCTCCAATTTCTCCATTTCCAAGGATTATGCCTCCCCATTGTTGATAATGTCTTTCTCTTGGAAATTCATTGTAGTGATGTCTTCTCCTTTGATCAAATGAGATGGTCATTTGATGTCTTCTGGGCGGTATGAATTTTCCTTGATTTTTATTCCGCCGGGTACCTAATATGACATCGTTTTGTGGTACCCTCAAGTGTTTGGGTCCTTTGGGATTAGTTTTGAGACTTTTAGGTCTCCAACAATAATTAGAGTTATTTCAAGTATTTACCGTATGACCCTTTTTACCACAATAGAAACAAGTAATAATTTTTGGAGCATAATGACCAACATGCATAGGGACTTGATTTATTTTCACATAATTAACAACACTAGGCTTATGATCAAGTCCTTGTTTCAATTTATCACAACTATGAATATAAACAATATCGGTCATTTTAATGGTACTCAAGTTGGATTTAGATAAATCCTTTTTCATGCAATTAAAATTCTCAACAAGAGTACTATTTTCTTTTTCAAGGTTTCTAACCTTATCAAGTGTGGTGGTGTGAGCAAATGATAGTGATTCATAGGAAGTAAATAAACTATCCTTATCATTTTTCAAAACATTGAATTCCTTTTTCAAATTTTTGTACTTAACAAGTAAACTTTGGAATTCATTTTGAAGGTCATCAAAATCATTTTGCAAATCACTATAATCATTTTGTATAACAATATCATAGGAGGTAGAGGGTTTAAGACATACCTCGTTTTCTTCTTCGATGCCCATTAAACATTGTTCAACTACTTCATAGTTGGAAGTTGTAAAAGGCTTGTTCATTAGATTTGACCTTGTATCCCTTTGAGACGTAGATGCTTTTGAGTTGCTCCTATCATTTGCATATACTTCATGAATGGCTTCTAATTTTTGCCATACTTCATGAGCCGATCGAATTCCTACGATATGATCAAATTCCAAATTGGTAAGTGAACAATATAAAATATTGAGAGCTTTACCATTTAAGGAGATGATTTTCTTTTCTTCATCATTGAGCTCCTTGAGAGCTTTGTAGATGTATGGTGTGTCTTTCATCGGAATGGATTCTCCATTGATGACGATGTTCCAAATATCGAACCCGCAACCTTGTAAATAGCATTCCATTCTTTCTATCCAAAATGTAAAATGTTTGGAATCAAATCGATGTGGCTTGGTGGTGGAGGTGCCGGAAAGGTGAGCTTCATTCGTAGCCGACGATCGTTCCTCTTCACTTGCGATGTGAAACGAGCTTGCCAAAGAGTTTGGCTCTGATACCACTTGTAAGTCCAAACAGCTACGATAATCTAGAGGGGGGTGAATAGATTATCTCCATCTTTTCGATTTCGCCCTCTTTTTCGAACAAAACAAGCCAAGACAATAATAAAGGTGTGGGAAGTAAACAACACACGTCGATTTATAGAGGTTCAGCCCACCTAGGGCCTAATCCTCTACCACCCCAGTATCTCCGGGATGGATTTCAAAAAGAAAAAAGATTTTATTAATTACCAAAATTAATACAACACCTTACAACATCACCTTGAAGAGCATCATACTCTTCAACAACACCACCTTTGAGATTACCACAATCTCTCTTGAAGATTACCACAATCTCCAACGGCACCTTGTGAAGATTACCACAATCTTCAACCTTGAACAATACCAAATTCTTCAACACCTCAATAAGAAGATCACCACAATCTTCTTACACCTAACACCTAGATCACCCAAGTGTGTTCTTACCACAAGAACACTCACAATGATATCTTGTGTTGAATGATAACCCAAAAGTTCAAGATTACAACTCGATAATGAATTATACAATTGAGTGCAAGTGTAATCAAGAATAGCCTAGACCTCAAGAATGTGAAAGTGATAAGCTAGGCAATTTACAACAAGAATAATGACAATATAAGACCAAGTGTTTGCTTGAGTATTTCTTGTTGTGTTGTATTATTCTCTTTTATTGTTTTGCTTCAAATCTTCCTCTGTTTATAGAAGATGATTGATACTTGATAAGCTCCTCTTGGAATATGATATCTACAAAAAAATTGCAATTAAAATCAAGATTATAGTTGTTAGAAATTAATCCCACAATTTAGGGAAAAGTTGTCTGCTGCACAACGATTAGAATTTTGCTGTCAAAACATAGGGCGACCGGTCGCGCACTGATAGAGAATGAAAGAAAACCCAGCAAAATTACAACAGGGAGACCGGTCCATAGGGTGCTTGACCGGTCTCCCAGGGGTGCGACCGGTCGACCCCATAGATGATCGGTCCCCCTGACCACATATTCAGATACAGAGGTTTCTGTTTGAAAAACTCTTAACCTGTGTACTGCCGACGCTTAGGTCGACTTGGTCGACTTGGCCGACCTCCATATAAATATTTCCAACTCGTTTTCTGTTTCAAAACTTGACTCCAGGTACGGGTTGCCCTATAGGGCGACCGGTTGGCCTTAAAACAAAAGTGTTGTCCAATATTTTATCGAAAATAAACTCCAAGAAATACTCCGAAAAATAGTAAAAACATTTTAGACCGATCGGGAGTATTAGGACAACATTTAGAAACATAGTTTGGATGTAAAAACACATTGACATAAAATCATAAAAAGCGTTGTCCAATTTTGTCGAAAATGAGCTTGAAGAAATACTCCGGAAAATATTAAAAATATTTTTAAATCATTTAGGAGTATTTGGACAACCTTTAAAAAACATTGTTTTGGTATAAAAACAAAATCATCTAAATCATGATAAAACCATTTTTCATACAGTTACCAGTAATTACGATAATGAAAGGACAAAACATACATTTGCTCATTTTATCATACTTATCAATATTCCCGAATTTGTGATTAAAGACAATTATTAAAAATAAATATATATGTCTTAAATCTCAAATACATTATTAAACCATATTATATAATATATGAATATTAAACCATATTATATAATATATGAATAATGCAATTCTACCCAATCCAAAATATTAATCCAATCTCATTAATAATTCCAAATGAGCATGGCGACGCTATTCACACCCTCTTTATATAATACTCTTGGGGCTCGTTTGCAAATGTTGAAAGGATTGATTAAATTTGTGAGGATTGAATGAGATTGCATTGTTCATTGATAAGTTAGTGAGACATAATTATGTGTTTCGGAAGATAGATTATTATTTATGGGTTTTTAGATATTGTGATTAAAATATATTTGAAAATAATGATTGTGTGGGACAAATGACTGAAATGACCAAAATGCCCAAGTTCAAAAACAAACCTTTCTGCCCATTTCACAATTCTTTCATTTATTTATTTATTTTTTCCCAAAACTAGGTGGGCATAAATCGAGAGCTCTTCTCTTCTGTTTAGCCTAAAATCATCCGTCGGTATTTGCACTTTCGAAACTCCAGCCAATGATTGCTTTTGAGTTACCTACGCACATTAATCAAACATTAAAGGATTTAATTGTTATTAATATGATTATCCAACATATTCCAGAATAATCAAGGGCAAACTATATTCAATTCTCTAAAACTCAGGTTGCACAATCCATTATCTTGAGTGTTGATTTT
Organism: Rehmannia glutinosa; assembly: GCA_016081115.2. Classification (NCBI taxonomy): domain Eukaryota; kingdom Viridiplantae; phylum Streptophyta; class Magnoliopsida; order Lamiales; family Orobanchaceae; genus Rehmannia; species Rehmannia glutinosa. The sequence continues at coordinate 98,452,994 of CM071936.1, read as the reverse complement.
TCTTCCAATCTGACAATCTGAAGCAGCTTGATGTAGTTTAAATGAGATTGTTGAAAGGTTGAGACCAATTCCTCCACCACAAGTTAGCAGGTAATTTCCCACCAAAATACAATCTTCAATCCAGAAAAATATCTAAAAAACATTCTCATACACATTATTTATCATAGTACTTATGGGCAAAAGATGGAAAATGGAAGAGAAAAAGACTTCACTTGTTTAGGGATGAACGACGAGGGAGATTGATAAGGGCAAAAGATTGTCTGGGCCGACCTGACAGGCCTAAGACATTGGGCTGAACCTGACGGGTCCAAGGCAATGGGCCGACCTGATGATGCCGGACATTGGGCCGATTTGATGAGGCCCATAGCCTTGGGATGATCTGTTAAGCAATAAATAGTGGGCCGATCTGTGGAGACTTGCAGCAGGAGATTGGTCTAAGGCTTATCAATTTGGGTCAGCCCGTCAAGGTCCGAGTGCAAGTGGTTGTGGATGTTCATAAGACCGATCTGTGTAAAGTCATCTGTGTTAAGTCGACCACGTTGTTGACCGTCGGTCTAACATGACTTGAGGAAGAGGTCACTTCGGCCGAGAGATGTATGAGACACTGAGGATGCCTTGGAGATTTAAGGGGGTTTCGCACCAATACAATGGGCCGACGTGTTCTGAGACAGGTCGGAGCTATGGTCTTACAGGCATAAAATTAGGGTTTTTTAGAGATCCGATCTTAATCTAATGATGACTCTGACACCAAATCGTAATCTTAATCCGATTTTACGGAAACCCTAATCCTAGCTAAGGTATAAAAGGCCCAAGCCCAGGTTCATTCTAACCTAATCTCATTTTTTACTGTTACATTGCTTTTTTTCTCTCTCTAGCCTTTGCTTCCTTTCCAAGATACTGACTTAAGCATCGGAGAGGGTACGCCGGAGCCCCCCTCCGGCCCCCCTTTGTGCAGGTTTCACAGTGGACTTCGTCTTGGAAGGTGATCGGTGAAGAGAGGTCGTTTTTTGGGAGCAACCAAGTGGCGCCGTCTGTGGGAAACATTGAGCAGAGACGTGAGATTCGAGTTTTGGCTATGGAGGATGTTAGGAGAAACTTGGAAGATGATCTGAACCGTACGCCGCTGGGAGATACTCCGGGCGTAGTCACGCAGGAGGATGTTCGACCTCCACCCCCACCCCCCGGTGGACGGCGGAGGCGGTGCGCTGTGCAGGGACGGAGCGGATGGACAGACGCCTATGTCTGGAGGGAGTATAGATTTGGGCCCAATGTTCTTTGAACAATTGGGTGGTTTCATCACGAGAGCTGTGGAACAAACGGTGGAGAGACGCTTGAGGGAGATGCTTCCACCATCGGCTCCACCTATGGTCCCCCCTCCGGTTCCTCCTCCTCATGTGATTCCCCCTCCGGTGGTCCCTCCTCCTGTGGTCCCTCCGGAGGTGGGAGAAAGAGGTCGGCGGCCAGCGATGGCGGAAGAAGTGCACTCATCAAGGGCGGAGCATGTGTCCGCTGAGGACCAGGACTGGTCAGAACGGATGGATGACCTCCATCGTGAGGTGCGAGATATTCGGAGGAGAGTGGCTGGAGTGCCAGGAGCGGCTGCAGTTCGGGTAAGGAGGGGAACACCTTTCTCAGAGGAGGTGATGGCGGACGAGCTTCCGGCCTTATACCGAGCTCTGAGCTTCGAATATGATGGTACGACGGATCCGTGGGACCATCTCTGCCGTTTCGAGAATGCTGCTTTGCTACACAGGTTCACGGATGGCGTGATGTGTAGAGTTTTTCCTACCACTTTGACGAAATCGGCTCAACAATGGTTTAGCCAGCTTGCCCCGGGCTCCATTCGAAATTTTGATGACTTCAGCTCGGCTTTCCTTAATCAGTTCACGAGTTGCCGTAAGTACCAAAAGGCGCCGACTCTTTTAGCATCAAACAGAGAGAGAAGGGAGGGACTTCTGAGCTATATTCGAGGTTTACCGCGGCAAAGTTGGAGGTGCCGGCCCGACCCGAACTTTTGGCTAATGCCCTAGCTCAGGGCCTCCGATGGGGAGTTCTTTGAATCATTAGTAATAGAGCCTGGGGCTGAGATATCTGACGAGTCAGCCGTTAGCTCGGGCGGAGAAATATATTAACCTAGAAGAGGCGAGAAAAATAAAGAGAGAGGAAGGAGAGAATAGAAGAGATAGAAGGGAGGATCGGGAGGACAAGGGACCTCAGAAGAAGCCGAGGTCTGAGGCGATGGGAGGAAGGCCGAGGTTTGAGAAGTATACGCCTTTGGCTGTCCCCCAGGGCGAGGTGCTTGTAGCTATTGAGAGGCATCCCGACCTGAGGTGGCCAAAGGCGCACGCTGAGGCACCAGTAAAGGCGAAATGTAAGGAGTTTTGTAGATTCCACAATGAGTATGGGCACACAACAGATCGGTGCACACACCTGAGGGATGAGATCGAGCGGCTCATTCAGGCAGGTCACCTTAGGGAATTTGTGTACATCGACAAAAAGGAGAAAAAAGGGGAGTATAAGAGGGATAACCGAGGATATCATCAACCTCGGTGGGAGCCGGAGCGTAGGGGGGAGGAAAGGGAGGAGCTACCTCTGCCCCCACCTCGGTGAGAGGTCATCCAGATGATTGTTGGAGGGCCGGCGGAAGGAGATTCGAGGCGAGCTCGGAAAAATTATGTGAGAGCGGCAACACCAGATCGGGTGCAAGAGCAGTTAAAGGTGGAACAGGTCGGGCAAGGGCCGAGTATCCAATTCGGACCAGAGGATTGCAGGGGTATCGTGACACCTCACAGTGATGCTCTTGTGATCACAACGACGATCTCTAATTATGATGTGCAGTGGGTATTTGTGGATACAGGGAGCTCAGCAGATATCCTATTCTATGATTGCTATAAGAAGATGGACCTCCAGGTTGGCTTGGAGGCGGCGGACACGGCGTTGGTCGGATTCGCTGGAGGGATGATCCAACCAATAGGTATGATTACTTTACCTATCTCTTTGGGTAAGGATCCTAATCGTAAAACTAGAATGATTCGGTTTTTGATAGTTGATGCACCGTCCTCCTATAATGTCATGTTGGGTAGACCGGCACTAAATGCTTTCCAAGCTGTGGTGTCGGTATACCATCTGAAAATGAAGTTTCCTGTGGGAGAGAAAGTAGGTGAGGTCGGTGGTGATCGATATGGCTAGAAAATTGTATGTAGAAAGTATTCGTAAAGCGAGAAAGAGGGAGTACTTTTGATGATGATAAAAACAAAGACAAGTTGATTAGGTTGGACGGCCCAGGGAGCACGTTCAACCTAATGAGGAAATGATGATGGTCGAACTAGTGCCAGGTGATCCTGAGAAGGTCACCAAGGTCGAAAGGAGTTGCTCAAGAATTGAGGGATGAGTCGGAGTTTCTAAGGAGTAATGTGAATGTATTTGCTTGACAAATGGAAGACCTGGTGGGGATTGATCCGAGCATTCTTTGAACATAGGCTTAATGTTAATCCGTCATATAAGCCGGTGAAACAAAAGAAAAGAAATTTTGGCCCTAAGAAGGATGCTATAATTCGGGCGGAGGTGCAAAGGTTGTTGAAAGCGGGGCACATCAAAGAAATCCGCTTTCAAATGGCTATCTAATGCAAGATCTTGGTTCAAAAATAGAGGATAATTGGCGTATGTGTGTGGACTTTAGGGATTTGAATCGTGCTTGCCCTAAGGATTACTACCCATTACCCCGAATTGATCGGGTTGGTGGATTCGACGTCGGTGTGAGCCGCTTAAGTATGATGGATGCGTCGCAAGGATATCATCGATCAAAGCAGAAGAAGACCAAAAAGAGTGTGCTTCACCACCTCTTTTGGTACCTTCATATGTAGTAATGCCGCTCGGATTGAAGAATGCGGGAGCTACATACCGAGGTTGGTGGATAAGATGTTTGGAGAGAGGCTCGGCGGGGAACATGGAGGTGTACGTGGATGATATGTTGGTCAAAAGTATAAAGGTGGGATCATGTGCGTGACCTAGGTCAAACGCTCGACACCTCGAGGAAGTATAGAATGAAGTCGAACCCCAAGAAGTGTGCCATTGGGGTCGGTCGGGAAAGTTTCTAGGGTACATGGTAACGGAGAAAGGAATAGAGGCCAACCCGGAGAAGGTCGGGGCCATCGAGAGAGATGGCACCGCCTCGGGATGCCAAAGATGTGCAAAGATGCACAGTCGGCCGGCAAGATCAATCACTTTATTTCACGCCTCGCGGAGAGGAGTTTGCCCTTCTTCAAGGTCTTGAGAAAGGCCAAAAGTTTGTTCGGGATGAGGAGTGCCAAAAGGCCTTCGAGGACTTGAAAAATTATTTGGGTCGACTTGCATGCTACTAACTAAGCCGTTGCTAAGTGAGCCCTTATACCTCTATCTTTCGGTAGGAGGGCAAGGGGTTAGCACGGTCTTGATCAGGGAGGAGAGATCGGTTCAGAGGCCGGTGTACTATGTCAGCAAAGTTTTGAGGAATGCCGAGCTTCGGTATGCGGAGATCGAGAAGGCAGTTTGGCCTTGGTGGTGATCATGCGAGGAGACTTTGGCCGTATTTCCTTTCGCATAAGGTAATCGTCGAACTAATCTTCCATTGAGAAATGTGATGAGCAAGCCCGAGGTAGCGGGGAGGTTAGTGAAGTGGGCTATTGAGCTAAGTGAGTATGATATTGAATTCGAGAATAGATCGCCATTAAAGCTCGTGCTTTGGCGGACTTTGTTCAAGAATCAACTAGGGATGATGATAAGAGAAGGAACTTGGGTGATTTATGTGGATGGTTCAAGAGGGAGCTCGGGATGTGGTCTTTGGTATTGTCTTGATCAACCCGCAAGAATCGAAAATGACTTTCTTTGTGAGGTTGGAGTTCAAGCTATCTAATAATGAGGCGGAGTATGAAGCATTTATCGTGAGGAATACAAATGGCCATTGAGATGGGGGTCATGTTAGGATGGTGGTTTACATGGACTCTCAGCTCGTCCATAAGCAGGTTATGGGAGAGTTCGAGGTTAGGGAAGAGAGGATGAAGAGGTATGTTAAAGCATACCGAGCTTTAGAAGGAAAGTGAAAGAAATCAAGATATGTCAGTCCCGGGAGGAGAGAATGGTCGGGCGGATTTTCTAGCAAAATGGCCAACTTTGGCCTTGAAAATCAAGCTAAACAGATCATACTTTTAGTGGCAAAAGAAACCGCACTGGGTTGGAGGTTGGAGAGATTGAGGAGAAAGAGGATTGGAGGTCGGCTATCATAGCTTATCTAAAAGAAGGGGTCTTACCAAAGTAGGCATGAAGCGGCTCTCGGCTACTTTGAAAATTCGGGCGACACGTTTTTGCATTATCGGGGACAAGTTATATAAGAGAGGCTTCTCTATGCCTTTCTTTAAGAGTGTTTGAGTGGAGAAGAGGGTGCGTATGTCTTTGAGAGTGATTCATGAGGGTTGTTGCGGGAATCACATGAGAGCAAGGATTTTGATGAAGAAGGTCCTTAGAAGCGGGGTATTTTTGGCCTTATCCGAAGGGGAAGTGGAAAAGTTGGTGAGAACGTGTGAAAAATGTCGATCCATGCACCTTTGGTACATCGACCACGGAGGAGCTCATGACGATGAGTTCGGCATGTCCATTTGCAAAGTGGGGAATTGATATTGTTGGTCCTTTTCCTCCGCCCAGGTCGGAGGAAATTCTTGATTGTGGCACCGACTATTTTAGCAAATGGGTGGAGGCGAACCTCTTGCTAAGATAAATGAGGATGCGATGATGAAGTTTATTTGGCAAAACATAGTGTGTCGGTATGGAGTGCCTCAGAAATCCGAGGTTGGTGTGAGGAATTGAAGATCAAGCAAAATTTCACTTCGGTGGCCCACCCACAGTCCAATGGGCAAGTGGAAGTGACTAATAGAATTCTTGTCCAAGGATTGAAAGCTCGTACCGAGAAGGCGGAGCGTGGGTTCGAGAGCTCGGAGCTCGGTCTTTGTGGGCTTATCGAACTAATCCGGAGGAGGCAATCGCGATGCTCCGCTTCGACCTTGGTGTATGGTATGGATGCTTTGTGATACCGGCAGAGAGATCGGGATGGAAAAACATCGGATTCAAAATTTCGATGAAAATACTAATGAGTTGTTGATTCGAGAGGCATTGATACGATAAATGAGAAAAGGGAGATGGCATTTTTGCGGATGGAAAAGACACGAGGAAGGATCAAAGCGAAATTTATGACAAGAAAGTAAAGAGAAGGGCCTTCCAGGTCGGTGATTTGGTTTTGAGAAGGTCGGATGCTAGCAAAAACAAAGGGAAACGGATGCGAAGGGACCACTTTGGGTGAAGGTCTTGGCGGGGAGTGCGTCATTTAGCCGGAAGAGATCGGAGGTCGAAAGCTCCCGGGGCTTGGAACAGTTGCAATTTGAAGAAATATCATTCTAGAATAGAGAAATATCGATGTAATCAATCTACTCGTTTTGAATGAAATGATCCATTTGCCATACATTATGAGTTCGGAAAGTGGAAAGGATAAAAAGTGATAAGTATTTGGAGCTCAGCTCGAGCTAGTCTCCAAATACTTGGGGCCACGAGGCCATGCGAGGAGCTCGGCTCGAGCCAGCTTCCTTGATGAAACGACAAGTATTTGGAGCTCACTCGAGCTAGTCTCCAAATACTTGGGGCCACGAGGCCATGCGAAGAGCTCGGCTCGAGCCGAGCTTCCTGATGAAACCGACAAGTATTTAGAGCTCAAATTTCGAGCTAGTAGTCTCAAATACTTGGGGCCACGAGAGCACAATATGCCAATCTTTTTTGTAAAAAAAAAATTAAAATATTAATAATAACTAAATACAGCCTGAGCTGTACTTTATAAGCCCGAACTATGATAAAAGAATAATAGACAAGAGATCGAGAAAATGAAAGTGCGAAGAAACTTCATTGATCATTCAAAATAATTACAAGTACATAATGAAAAATTACAAGAGTAGAACTAAACTCCTAAGCAGGAGGAGGAACATTTTCGGTGTTCAGGTCGTCAATGGAGATGGTCACATCATCTACAAGAGCGAGGTCAGGATCATCATCCGGGATTTCCTGAACTTGAGAAGGGCCTGCGGAAAGCTGAGGGGTTGGCTGATCTCCGGGGGCCTGAGAAGGACCTGCCGAGCTGGAGACAGGATGGAGGATAAAAGGAGCAGATAGGGATTCTATGAACTCCTCCACAGGAGCAAGGTTGAGACGCTCCGCCTCGTCAGAAAACACGAAGCCTTTGGGGTCGGGCAAAATCCTCCGGGGACCTCGGCGATCGAAGGGCTCGGTAGTGATACCGCGTTCCCTGAGCTGCAGCTCAGCCTGGTCAAAAGCAAAACCGTAGTACTCCATGGCAGATACCGAGAGAACTTTGATAAATTCCCTGAAGCTCAGAAAGGCTTGCTTCACCCTCTCCCGAATGGCCTGAACTATTGAAGAGCCTTCGGGGGAGGTGAGGAAACTTTGACGACCAGCTTCGACGCCCTCAGCTCGGGCTTGATCGACATTGACAAAGACAAATGGACCGGAGATCACTCGGCTCGGTCTTGAGATCGCATTATCGATCTCCGAGAGTTTTATCTTGGCCTCTAGAGAGGCCACAGTATGATAATCACTGGCTCTTATCAAATATCCCAAACATAGGATACATTAGGATAAAATGGTTAATCCTGCTCAATCCATAATGCCAAACGAGTCCCTAAAAGTTTATGTCACATGATTGATTGTGCCAAAAGTCACGTGTCATATGATCGTGTGCCACCAAGTCATGTGTCACACATGATCGTGCCACAATGTTGGGGTGCATTAAATAAATGGATTGTTCTAAAAGGGTGGACTGTATATATAGAAAGTGGGTGTATTTAAAGGAAAAAAATAGTGCGAATAGCGGCACCCAATATAAACACACACATTATTTTGGTATCGAAGTTGGCACAATTGTTTATTACAAAGAAAAGTTAATATTTTCGATATTTAATTTGTCTTTAATGATAATATTCAGAAACCAATATTGTCATGTTAATATTTTGAGAAAGAACATAAAAAAAGATATTTTCATTTTTCTAGAATAAGACACCAAATAAAGAAAGGTTAATGTTTTTACTACTTTGTCATTCCGTCTTTAATCATAATAACGAGAAACTAATTTGATTACCTTATTATTTGAAGTAAAAGAATATTAGAAATAATATTTAGACAAATATCTTGTAGGCAAGAGGTTTTCCAAAATAAATAAGAATCGGTACGACGTCGTGCGAGAAGATGCATTTTAAAACAGGTCCTTACGCCCGCGTTCAATGGAGAAGAAGATGCAACTGAAGAACTGAACGCAGCCCCCACCCCACCCCCCGTCTTTCCATAGTTGAGTAGACCACACACAATTTTACACACATTTATACAATACAAGAATTGACTGAAATCTTTGTGTATTCATATGCAATTATAATAAACAGGTGTTTTGACTCACACGTTTGCACGACAAACTATAGCTGTTGAGCCATCGATAGTGACTGCCCAACTTTTTGCCCTAATTGAAAGCAACCCATTTCCCCTCTCCCAATTTCAGATCGCGTACGCGGATTTATATCCATTTCAGGTTCGAGTGATTTGTTTGTTTGAAACTTTGATCGTTTCTTTTTTTGGTGATTAACCGTGCATTTATTGATTATTATAGGGACGAGCGAAGAAATAAAGAAGAAGGGAAAATGAGTGAGAATAAAGGCTTTCAGTTGGGCACTATAGGGGCGCTGACTCTGTCGGTTGTTTCATCGGTTTCAATCGTGATCTGTAATAAAGCGCTTATGAGCACTTTGCATTTCATTTTCGGTGAGCCACTTGTTATTTATTTATTATCAAGTTAATTTGTGTGTGAATTTTGGGGAAAGAGGAGAAAAACTTATTTTTGGTATGGTTAAATTTTGGATGTTGAGCAATGTACAATTTAGTGCTTGGAATTCGTTTGCTGGTTTGTGGTTTTACTTCAAATTCTATTGCTAATACTCCACTGTCGTGGTATCATGTTGGATGTGTATTATTTTTCTCGTGTTGGTGCTTCAGAGCATACATTTTAAAGCATTTGTTTTCAAAGCTGCAAAGCATAATGACTTTTAACTAAATGTAAACCCGAACATTATAAGACTTTGTTGTTTGAACAATTGCTTAGAATGTGGAGTGTACCAGTTTCACCAAGATCTCTCTCTCTCTCTCTCTCTCTCTATATATATATATATATATATATATAGATGTACTGTGTTTTAACCACTTCTGCAGTTTCCTCATTTGATAGAGAAAGCAGACTTTAATTCTGATAACTTATTCTTAAGAACATAACCTGGTTTCCTCATTAGATAAAGAAAGCTGAGTTTAACTCCAGTAACATCTCATTAAGGGCATAATATGGTTTTCTCATTAGATAGTGAGAGTGCCCCTGCTTATGATAATCATATTCTGCTACTAATTTATTTTGAAAATGGGATGATATATTATACCAAGAAGGAAGATGACATTGTTCTGATTCTTTCTATATGCAGCTACTACTCTGACAAGCTGGCATCTGCTGGTTACTTATTGTTCTCTTCACGTGGCACTATCGATGAAATTCTTTGAGCACAAACCAATAGAATTTCAAACTGTAATTGGATTTGGTATCTTAAATGGAATTTCAATTGGATTGTTAAACCTCAGCTTAGGTTTCAATTCAGTTGGTTTCTATCAGGTAAATTTTTCTGCTGGGTTCTTTTACTGGTTCGACTTGGATCTGTCTCTGTATAGTTTCTGAATGAAAGATCTATGTTTATTACCTTACCAGATGACAAAGTTGGCAATTATCCCTTGCACAGTACTCTTGGAAACCCTTTTCTTAAGCAAAACATTCAGGTTGGTTGTCATACGTTTTATGGAAAATCAGTTGATATACATGATTTTTACGTACTTTAATTTGTTCATACTTTATGTTATTTCCTTGATTACAATCTGGGAATAACAGGTTGGAGCAATTATTATTTTTATTTGGCAATGCTTCATGAAAATATATGTAACTCTTAGCCAACTGGCCATATCGATCTGCATGGTAAGGACTGAAGGGTTGCCAGTTGGGATGTTTAGACTCATGGATTTTCTTTGAGTAATCTGTGACTATGACATAACACAATTGGCATCTCTTTTCGTTTATGCATTACTATGCACATAACAATCAACAAAATATTCTCATATTCTTTCCATACATCTACTTTCTGTAAGAAATATTCAATCTAATTATCTAATGCTTTGAGTGAGGTGCAGACTTTTCTCAGCAAGGTTAAGATAGTTATAAATATCTAGGTTGGAACTGTCTTTTATTGATTTTAACTGTCTCTAATATTTCTTGAGTTGTGTTATTGCAGTAGGAGCATTAAGTTTTCTCTGGCCATTCTGCTTCTAGGTGTTGGTATTGCAACGGTTACCGATCTGCAGCTCAATATGCTAGGCTCTATTCTTTCTCTCCTTGCCGTTGTTACTACCTGTGTTGCTCAAATTGTATCCTTTTTCAGTTAGATGCATTCTGTGCTTTTGTTTAGTCTGACCATGGTATGTGGATGATCGAGACAAGAAAAGCTGGCACCAATCATTTACACGAGAGATGAGAAATCCGATAGAGCTCAGATTTAGTCTTGTATCGTGAAAAAATAAACATTCCTAATGAAAGCATCTGATGATGAATTAATCATGAGTACAAGAACATTGGTTCGACCTATATGGGGTCGAAGGATATACGCATGTATCTCTTTCTCCTGTATGTAGACTGCAGATCACAACGAGCACTATGTCCCTTGTTTTATCTGGGGAGAATCCAAAAACCAGTCAACAATTCACTTTAAAGAACACAATGTTAATGATAAACATTACTTAACTTTAAATAAAAAGAAGGATACTATTCTAGCTCATTTTCAACCAGAAACAGTTGCCATGTTATTGATTACAACAAAATTATTTTAAGCATTTAAAGTGTCCTGAGAGTGTATTTAGCCTCCTTGGATTTGCTGCAAGCCATGCCAGTTCGAAGAGTTAATGCTTCATCTGCGTATCAATGGGAGATTGGTATTGGATATATACATTGTCATGCTTTTGAAACAATCTCACTAGATCTCCGTACATACCCTAAAGTTTCTTAACCAAGAGATTGTCACATGTTTTCTTGTCTTTCTGATGGTAACTTCAATTTGGGCAGACGATCACTCTTGTTTGATCTTATAAAGCTCAAGAGCCTACCCAATCTTTCAGTAGTTTTACTTGTTTCATTAGACCCGTTATAGTGATTTCTTGCACCATTTTATGGTTTTTGGTGTTTAATTTTTTACAGGTGTTGGTGACACATTTTGAGAAAACAAGCTATCTTGCAGCATGCCTTTCTTTTGTTTTTTGTATTATTTTTTGTTTGAGACCTTAATCAGTATCGTACAGATGACCAATACAATCCAGAAGAAATATAAGGTTTCTTCAACCCAACTTCTGTATCAATCTTGTCTTTATCAAGCGTTGACCTTGCTTATCTCAGGTCCATTTTTGGATAAGCTTTTGACTAATCAAAATGTATTTGCCTTCGAATACACACCACGAGTAGTGGTAAGTAATATAACTTTTTTTTTTATCTCTGTCACTAGATTTTTCTTGCTAAATTGTATCAAGACCTAATTTGTTATTGATGTTGCAGGTTTTTATTGTTCTATCCTGTTTGATCTCAATCTCGGTTAATTTTAGCACATTCCTTGTGATAGGAAAGACTTCTCCTGTCACCTATCAAGTTCTTGGGCATCTCAAAACTTGTTTAGTGTTAGCGTTTGGTTATTCTTTGCTTCAGGATCCATTTAGCTGGAGGAACATATTTGGCATTATGGTTGCTTTGGTTGGCATGATTCTTTATTCGTATTATTGCACTCAAGAGAATCAGGCAAAAGCTGAAGAAGCATCAGCACAGAATCAGGTAGAATAGATGCTGCTGTCTGTTTTCCTTTCGAATCGAGTAACTTGTTCCTAACATGGGACTTTCTATTGAAGTACGGACATGTCTTTGCTATATACTGCTAAGTTCTTTTTTTTTTGTCATCTATCCAGCCAGAAGAAGCTGAATCTGATCCCTTCTTACAAGTGGAGAATGCTACTACAAAGTTAAATGATCTTCCTCTCTCGAAGGGCACATTTTGGGAAGCAAACAAGGATTTGCGTGCTTGAAGGACTGTATGTTGATAGAATTATAAGTGCAAGTTTCTACACTTGTTGTGTGGCATGCAAGTGCAGGTTCAAGATGAAGATGAAGCCCTTCCTCAGTTTCAAAGCATTGTAGTGAGTTCAAGGAGTACCCTTCTATTCTCCCTGTGCTCAGAAATTTCCATATATGACATGCTAACACTTTTTAGTGAGATTATTTAGTTGATAGTATTAATTATTCTGATAAAAATAAGAAATATTTCTTAAAGATATTAGCTTCGTTGTATATTACACTTTTATAATTAACTCAAATGAAAAATGTTTTTTGTTCTTTTTGCGCATAACATGTTGATTTGATACATTTATTAACTACATTTTTGCATGTTTTGTTCGTCTTATTTCTCTATTTGTGCATACGAGAATATCCAAATGGACCAAATGGAAGTTTGACTAATTAAGATGTATGGTGTTATGTTTATTAAAACATGTGGAGATTATCAAGATGGTTTAAGATCTTAAAGGAGATTGCAACTCTCTGATTGTGTAGATATAAATAGGTATGTTGGTCATAGATACAAGGAAATGGGTCCATGCCCATTTTTATTTCACCTCTCCAGCACCATATCCTCTTTTGACATGCATAATGTGTATCTTTACAAATAATCCGTCCCCCAGCCCCTAACCCCAATTTATTCTAGTTCATGGATCTGCAGTTGCTAATTAACATGTTCAGCTTAGGAGAGGGGCTTCCAAGTCATTTCTCCTACCTTCTTTTTCCTGCGTTAGCTCCTTTGCTCTGCTGGCTTGCTGTGTCCAATCTGTGTAAAGGAGAGTGCAAACCATCATGCATGTACATGAAACTTGTGCTGCTGCGAGCCCAAGCCATAGTCCAACAAAGCCCATCTCAAACTTTAAGGCCAATAAAGCTGCAACTGGTAAGCCGATAAGATAGAAGGACACAAAGTTTATATGACAACCCATCTTGGGCCGGGCAGATCCCACCAAAATTCCACATGCAGCTGTTTGGGGGCTGTTACCTAATTCACAAAAACCTAATAACGGAAGAGTAATTGATGTCAAACCAAGAATCTTTGGATCACTTGTAAAAAGTTTACCCCAAACATCTCTTACTGCAACAGTGAAAAGGAAAGCCAAAATTCCCCATAGAGCTGCCAGAGTGAAACCAACAACAGTCGTCCGTTGCCCTGTTTAGGCTGATCAGCCCCTAAATCATGGCCTACCTGTATTGACAAAGCTGAGCTCAAGGAAGAGGGGAATACATAAAGTAAGCTTGTGGTTTGTATTAAAATTCCCATTGCCGCAACATTAGCCTGTGGGTTGCTTAATAGACTACAAAACAGTAACAATATTTCGTAACACCACCACTCTAGGCACACAGATAATACACTTGGACCTGCAAGGGCGAGGAGTGGCCGCCAACCTTCGGAAAATATGCTAGCTATGTCCCCATCCCAAGGTCTTAGTGAGGTTTTAGACAGGAAAACATACACCAGCAGACCCAGATTTACATTTAAAGTGTTCCATACTGAGGCTAGGGCTACCCCTCTCACACCCAAATTTATGTATACAACTAGAAAGTAGTTGATTGGACAGTGAAGAAGCATGGCAACTATTACTGATATGGTAAGGGGTCTGTTAATGTTTTGAGTCCGTAAGAATGTTTTAAGGGGATGGAAATGTGCCTGAGCAATTAAGTCGGGAATTGAATACTTTATGTAGATCTTGGCCACTGCAGCAATGTTCTCATCCTGACCTAACCATAAAAGGATAGGTTCGATGTTTAGCCACAACAAAGAGATTGGAAATGCAACAGCTAAGAGGAGAAAGAGAGTCTTTCTGTAGGTTTTGGTCATAATTGCCCATCTCTTTGCTCCGTATGCTTGATAGCATATTGGTTCCATCCCCATGGCCAGCCCTTTGAGGACAGAGTACCCTGTTATGTTGGCAAAACTAATTGACAATGAGCCCCAGATAATGCAATGTCTCCCAGATGTCCCAAGAAGAGCATAGAGATGAAGGACTTTGAATACATTATCAAGCTTGTTATAATGATAGGGCATGCAACTTTGGCCAAAGATGCCAGCTTCTCTGCAACCTGCATTGGAATAATGTATTTAATTGGACAGAGAAATTGTAGATGCTTGAAGTGATGACTGAACAGAGATGGGGCAATTTGTAGCTTGTTTTCAATTACCAAGAAGTTGAGGAAAATGATGATTATGTAGAGTATTTGATTTGTAAGAAACAGATTTAACCTTGAGCACTTACACTGACTTTTAATTTACATATTCTGAGCATAGAAGAGCCTATTTGCAGTCTACCTAATAACTGAGTGCTCGGTGGACTTAAGCTAGATGCATACGCAAGTCTGTATGTGTAGTTAGTAAATGAAAAGCCGAACAATGCGGAAAGGCAATGGAAAAGGAAAACGTCAAACCTCATGCATGTTTAAAACGCGTAATATCTAAGCATATTTCGAATATCTCTTCTTAATCATGATAGGATGGGATGAGTTCTATTTGCTCACGGAACACAGTATGGTACATCAGCTTTGTATGAGAAACTGATGCCAGCTGGCATTTTGCATGCTGTACGATCAATTAATTTGTCGCTGTGTATAAGTCAGTTGTTTCTTTATTCGCCATCTTTATATTCTTAAGACAAATATCATAATGACCGTATATTGATATCTAATGTTATATTAAATTGATTTCTTTTTTTGCAATTTTCTTCTTTGGTAGATATTTGATAGCATTTGCTGAAACTCAAGTTTCCACATTTTGAGTGGTGATAGGAAATAACAGCATGCGTCGATTCAGACCTTGTAATGCAGACATCAACTATTGTATGAAGCTAAAACACGTGAGTCACTGCATGTCGCATCTCTTTTTGTTTGAAAAACTTCTCCAAGTTTATCTGTCGTCTTCCTGTTCCTTGCACTCCTTGTCGATCTTATTCTCTTTGGATTTTTTTTAAATGTAGAGTTGTCATTTAATAAACAAAACCAAAATCCATTTTCGGAAAAATAATTGTAGTATACAGTTCATTTTTTTCAGTTTTTTTTTTATATTTGAATGCCGAAGCTGGGAAAGTAAATATGTACATGTTTCTTGATAACTGTTAATGCCATGAATCCTGCATCAATCAACTAGCAGGCAGCATGTCCTTGGTGCCTTCTGTCGGCTTCTTTGCTATTTATAATAGTTAAATTATCACGCTAGACTTTCTTGGACTGATTCACAAGCTTGGTGGCTGAAGTCAGATTCATGTGACATTAGAGTTAACCACATCATGTTTCTTGATTAGATTGACTTAAGTACTTCTAAATGCTGCTAGTAACTGAAGAGCTGCAGATGTCAAATCTGTCCCCTTAATTTGATTTGAAAATTTAATTAGGGTACTGCGTTATATTGAGTCTACACGTTTATATTCTTGAAATGCTAACTTTGTAGAACTGTTTGGATACAGTATTAGTGAAGCAAAAGAGAAAGCTACTAATGCTTGCATGTTTAAAAATATAAGCTCTAACTTTATAAATTGAGGACCATGGAAAGTTTAAATGTAGTTGAATACCTAGAGAAAGAGATGCGAAGGATGGTTGGTGTAGAGTTAAAATGGAATCACAGATGGAGTCACAGATACAGGGTATACAGTACTAATTGAAACGTAAGGGAAGATTTGTGCTTTCACTCACTTATGAAGCTGTCCAATACTATACATTCATCATCTTCTTCACTGGTACAATTATGTTTTACCATATTTTACCAAGTTAAAGAAATTAAAGAGTAAAATGGAAATTAGTTTGAACTTCTCCTTTCTTAAGTCAAGGAACTGTTAATAAGCTTAGGTATGAGGAACTATGAGTAAGAATGGTTTTGATATAAAGATTATTCATCTGCAATGCTAAGATAATAATAAGCTTAGGTATGAGGAAATATGAGTAGGAGTGGTTTTGATATAAGGGATCTTCATTTGGAATGCTAAGATAAGTTCAAGTGAATTACATATATTTGCTATGGGTGAATAAGAGGTTAGTAGGCTAGTAGCTTCCATTGAGAATAAATGTAACCAAAACTGTGACAAAGCCTCATACATTTTATTCGTGTACAGGGCATAAAGATCACTTGGTGCACTTCAGTAGTTGTATGTAACTTTTGGGTTGATATTCAGGAATACGAAAAAGAAGAATTCAAATTTCTATTACGATACGTGTTTATATTTGTTAGAGCAAACACAGGGGTTTGTAGTTATATACACACACATATATATGTGTGTATGTAATCCATGTCTATCAAGTTTTTGGTAAACATTTTAATTATCTCAGGTTTTAAATGGTACAGAGCCAAGTTTCTTGAGGACATCCCATAGTTTCAATATTCATATTTTTCGACAAATAAAACTTTGCCGCATTTTCAGATTGCCTAAGTTTTTGCTGCAGTAAATCGTTCATATATTTCTGATTCTGTGTATAACATTTCAAAAGCATTGAACAAATGCTGTAATGAATAAGAAGGCAAATAAGTGGTGATCAATGTACCTGCTTCGACCCATCAAACTTGTGATGGAAGAAACTTTCCCGTTCCTTACATTATGCTCACTATCGTCTTTTTGACCTTGACTAAATCATCAACCTTTATCGCCTGAGACTCGCATATAGAGTACATTTTAGGCAGCGGTGGGTTCAGGAAGCATTCCCCATATCAATGACAAGAGAATAGATAGTCAAATTTGATGCAAGTTAAAAAGAGGGAAATTAGCTTCTTGTGATTTAAATTTGTTTCTGTGTATCATCTATTTAAGCTTTGCAAAAGCTTTGCAGGGGGAGATTTTATTGAGGTTTAGTCTTAGTGTTTTCAAATTGTAATTGTCATCTTCAATAATGCACCGAATTTGGTCTTAGGCAGGCTTCTAAGTGTTTTTGGATGTATTAGTGGAATAGGGATTGATCTCAAGGATATGAAAGCAGGCTTAAAGAAGAACTGCAAGACAGAACTATATTGGATTGTTTAATACAAAAAAATATCCTTGAGGGTTAGTCTAATTACAAAATAACCCAATTATCTTTTAAATTTACAAATACCCCCTTGATATTTGTTTCCATTTTACAAATTGCACCCTCAATTGGGGAGGGGGGGATATCATTTGTTAAGTAAATACATACTGAAGGGGGTGTTTGTAATACATAAAGGGGGTATGTGAGTTTGAAAGATTCTGAATTTCTTTGTAATTAGGCTAAACGGCAGGGGTAATTTTTGTAATTTACACCAAGTATTATTTACTCTGGATATTTCTTACTGTCACACTGAGTGTGTAAGAGTTCAGCTAAGTCTCGATTGAGGACTTATAACAGACCCTTCTAACATGGTCTTTTTTAGCTAGGGTGAAGGAAATATTAATTTGTGATTGCTGACAATATAGAAGACTATGAATTTGTAAAAGATTATGAGAGAAATTTTGGCATTTTCTTTAAAAAAAAACAAAATTTATTTGGAATTTCCCTTGTGGCCAATTTAAAGAAAAATGCCAAAGTTTGCTTGGAATTGCCCCTGTAGCCAGTCTATGTTTACAGTTGTGCTTATGGAATTTAGATATATATATTCTGTTCAAGCTTTGTTACTCTTTGCTGTCCCAAAAAAATTGAATTATTCTTTGATCATTGTTGTTGTTCACCATCAGCACAAGGCTATACCATTGTGAACTCATAAAGCCAGAGCACAAAATGAAATATAATCTTATATTTATAGGATAAGATAAACCTTGGCCATTGCATTTAAGTATTTATGTTAATTCTCTTTATATGTGTTTTGACAAGATTGCTGTAACTCATATATTGTGCACTTAATCTGCTCTAATAAATCTCTGTGTGGGTGTTATTATATTTCAGTGATTTGGTACCTTATGGTTGTGTTGGCCAATACAAATTCTTTCTGGTATAAATAGTGTTTAGTAATATTGATTATGGGGCTCGCAACTGGGTTCTTTTGGTTCTGATGAATGATTTCCAGTTTCAAATTAAATACATAATCTGATGATACCTTTTCTGTGCAGTTGCTCTTTGTTATTTCTTGCTACTACTTTATCAAAATTTCGTATGCTTTTCAGTCACGGTCTTAGAGTAGGTACGGTTGCACCTAGAGATGGCAAAATTGGTCCGTCCCGACGGACTGATACGAAAACAGCCTGATCAAAATACACGTGTTGGGTTGGGCTACAAAAATTGTGGGTCCGATGAAATTTTGGGCCGGTCAACCTAGCTTTTTTATGACTTGGCCCACTGGGCTTGCCATCTTGGCTGACCCAACTCATTGTCAGCTCTAGTTGTACTATGCTATGGAAAAAAATACTTATAAGTGTAAAAAGTAATACTTTTAATTGTAAACAAGTTTTATCATTTAGGGATAATTACAAAAATTCTCCTGAGGTTTGGGCTAATTACATAAAAAAGTCAGATTTTTAAAATTGCAAAAAATTTCTTGAGGTTTGATTTCCTTTTACATTTTCTTCTTTCCAAGAAAAAAAACATTTCAAACTTGATGGTGTTTTTTTTTTTGTAATTTTGAACATTTTTTTTTTGTAATTAGCCTAAACCTCAAGGGTGTTTTTGTAATTATCCCTGTCATTTATTTAACAGGTTGAAGTAGAATGATTTTTTAAAACTCGCAAGATTATACCTGGTTCGGATATTGGAATTAATAAGAGAAGAACTATCTCTTTCATTTGTTTAGTTATAAAGAGAAATATATAAATAGTCTTTAAAGAATTAAATCCTATTCTCCACATTTCGAAAAAATCGTAATAAAAATAGAAGAGAAAACAAAGTTTTGGACTCGTAAGTAGAGATTGCAATTGTGCAAGTTTGCCGCATTTTGAGATCCGGTCCGGCCCACCAAAAATTTTAATAGCTAAGACTTAATCCAGTTCTAACTTGACTAGTTGGACTCATTAAATCCATTTTATAATGTTAAAAAATTATATCAATAGGACTTTATATTTTGTAGAAAATAAATCACATAAATATATGCACATTTATTGAAATTTTAAAAAGGTTGAAGTTTACGGGTCAGCAAATGAGCAAGTCTGAAAATAAAAAATTAAGATTCGTCCGGAATTGATTTATATATTTTAAAACAATCATGGGCTACATGTTTTTCGGGTTGACTTATGACCTGATATTTTCTGTTATGGTTCTTTTTTCCCCTAAAAATTCTGCCCACCAATACAGGTATTTGATCTTGGACCTTGTTATTGCGGTTCGGTCCATTGCGAGTAATATCCGTGATCACTGGACTAAATATTTTCTGTCATGGTTACACCTTTTTTAATTTATGATTTTATTAATCAAGCCAGAGAAAGTCAATAATACTCCTAAAATTGAGCTGATCCAATGTGTATTGGAGAATATATAATTATATATATTTATAACAAATAACAAAGGCTACTGTGGAAAAAAAAAGGCTACAAAAAGCGGAAAAAAGTGGAATACAGAGCAACATACATGCCAAAAGGCCAAATAAATGGAGTATAAATAAATTGAATGAAGCCGAAACATTTCAACTCAAGTTATTTATATTTTATTAAGCTTTAAAATTAA
Source organism: Rehmannia glutinosa (assembly GCA_016081115.2). Classification (NCBI taxonomy): domain Eukaryota; kingdom Viridiplantae; phylum Streptophyta; class Magnoliopsida; order Lamiales; family Orobanchaceae; genus Rehmannia; species Rehmannia glutinosa. The sequence goes on along the minus strand of CM071936.1, from coordinate 98,433,187 downwards.
TTTAATAATTAATCAAATTAGATTTGAGCGAATATTAACTGACTCGAATACGAAATGAGCTACTCAAATTTGATATTTACATATATTTATTTTTCTACTGAAACCATATGTATTTGTAAGCTTGATTTATTTAATTTAAGAATCAGAATAAAGCGAAATTTTAACTATCGTCTCAAATACCGAATAATTTAAGATGAAATTAGAAAGTTGACCATTTATTTAGTGCATAACAAATCGATCACTTAAAAATTAAACTCTTAAAGTAACTAAAATTAAAATTAACTTATCTGTCAGCATCACCCTCCTGAATACAACCCCTCTTTTCATCTGTCTTCCTTTTCAGAAGCTTCCAGCAAAATCAGCTATGGCTCTCCGAACCCTAGTTACCAGAAAAACCCTAAGAACATTGCCTCTTGGATTCCGAGGACTGCAGACGTTCTCGCTTCCCGATCTTCCCTACGATTATGGAGCTCTCGAGCCCGCCATTAGCGGCGACATCATGCAGATTCACCACCAGAAGCATCACCAGGCTTACATAACTAATTACAATAAAGCCCTTGAGCAGCTCGATGGTGCCATTGCCAAGGGGGATGCCTCCACCGTTGTCAAGCTGCAGAGCGCAATCAAATTTAATGGCGGAGGTTCTGAACGATTTTTTTTTTTCCTTTTTTTGTTGCGCTGTTAATTTTGATTCATTTCTGTTTTGGTGGGGCTTGTGGGACTTAGTTTGAGATTTCTTTTTGCCTGTAGTTTTGGAAATGACTGGGTTTCTTTTAGTGGAATGACATCGGCACCTTCAAATTGGGGAGTGGCAATTTAAGTTCATGCTAAAAGATATATCCATGGAGGATTTATGAGATGCTTATAGAACAGTGCAATTTTGGATATTTTCTTTTGCTTTCCCGACTTGAGTTTTGAAGTATCTAAACAATGTCAAAAACTGCCACTCTGATGAAGTTTAAAGTGATTGAGCTAAAATAGGTGAGTGCTATCATGGAACAGAGAATGTTTGATGTTTTTCACGGATATGCGTTTTTTTCAGAGGGTTTTAATTTGTATAGCGAAAGGTTCAGTCTTAGTCGTTGGCATGGCTAAAACATAATGTCTGCTATTGGAGTATTTTGCGTTTATTTTGGTGGAATTGCTTTGCTAAAACATATAAAAGTTTGTTTGGGTTCTTACTTGGGTTTTCTTTTGGTGATCTCCGAAATTTTACATAGACTAGCATTTGTAACAATTTATATGCGATCTTGCTTACCACTCCATCCTTTTATAGGTCATGTTAATCACTCAATTTTCTGGAAGAATCTTGCGCCTATTCGTGTAAGTTTTTATCCTAGATAATCATTATTCGTGGTCTATTAGTTGACATTGGGGAACTTTTCTTGAAAATGCGAAAACCTCTTTGCAGGAAGGTGGTGGTGAGCCTCCCAAGGGTTCTTTAGGTTGGGCTATTGACAATCACTTTGGCTCCATAGATGCATTAATACAGAAGATGAATGCAGAAGGTGCAGCTTTGCAGGGTTCTGGATGGGTGGTAAGAGTGTTGTATTGTTTGCTATTATCTTGTTTTGTCTGTAATGGATGTTCGCGGAGTATGCTTCTCAATCATTAGTCTCCTGTTAATGCCATGTATTTTACTTTCCAATATTTCCAGTGGCTTGGTGTGGACAAAGAATTGAAGCGCCTGGTGGTTGAGACCACTGCAAATCAGGTAAATAGTGTGGTGTCTCCCATCAATGGCCCCTTGGATTCAGGTTTTGCTGCTTAATGTGGAGCCTGTTTTACTCCTTGAAGATATTGGGTTTCAAAATTTAACTGCTCAATGTGGTGTCTGCTTTACTCTTGAATATATTGGGGTACATATTTTGACCGCTTAGTGTCGAGTCTGCTTTATTCTTTGAAAATACTGTTCTTAGCATGGATCTGATATTACTGGCTAAATCAGGAAATTGTATGTTATATAACATACATGTGAAAGCCTCAACAACTTGAGGGTAATGATGTTGGCTTCTCATGCAAAGATTGGCACAGATTCAGAATTTCACTTTGATGTGTCCGTTATCTATATTTTTGGTTCATAGTGTTTAGCCTTTTATCCCTTCTAAGTGAATGTCGGCTTTTGAAATATCTGAGAATCAGGAGATCGAGATCTCTCTGCAAGAAAATGAATGACGACCTTTTATCTGTTTCCCTAGAGTAAACTACTATGCAATTTCTCCAAGAGAGGGTGAGAAAATTTAGTTATGCCTTGGTAGTCATGCACTTATGATGGGATTTGAGAAAAGTTATATTCAATTTCTGGATGTTTATAAGATAATTAAGGTGGTTCGTGTTAGTTTTTAAATTATTTTTTAAAAGATCAAGATGAAAGCTGTTCTGATTACGTACTCTATCCTTTATTATCCATCTTGTGTTGCAGGATCCACTGGTTACTAAAGGACCAAGTTTGGTTCCATTGCTTGGTATTGATGTCTGGGAGCATGCATACTATTTGCAGGTACTTCTTTACCCTAAACTTGGCTAAATACAATAAACCTAATCTTTCTTAGGAGCATAATAGATGCATAATCAAGCTTGTTCCTGCTGCTAGTCGTTAGTTATAGGGGGGCAACAATGGTTCTGCAGAAGTCACGATGGCAAAAGATTCCCGTAATTTTCAGAAAACTAACGATTACAGTCCTTTGGTTGCCAAAAATTGGAAAATTTGCAGGAAAAATCCATGTCTTCATTTCCGTCCAAACTCACTGACGTAGAAACCAATTTCTCTTATCTGGACATCCTCTATGTGAGTTTTTTTTCCTGAGTTGTTGCCCAATCAAAATGTCAACTCACTTGGAGGATATCTGCATAAGCGAAATTGATTTCAATGTCTGCGGGTTTGGCCGGAAATGTGACCACTTGATTTTTTATGGCAAATTTTCCAATTTTGGGCAACCAAAGGAGTAAATCTAGAGTTTTTTTTTTTTTTTTTTAAAATTACGGGGCTCTTTTGCGAATCGTGATTTCCCCAGAACCATTATTGCCAGTTGCCACCCTCTACTGCTACATGACTACAATTGCAATTTAGCCGGAAAAGAATAGGTAGGGCTGTAAACGATCCGAGCCGAGCCGAGCCGAGCGTTGTTTGCCAAATGCTTGTTTATTTTTGGTCCTGTTCGAGCTCGGCTCGAGCTCGGTTTGGGTTGTTAAGTTTGTGTTCGTGTTCGTTCATTTAATTTTTGTAATGCTCGAATTTGTTCATGAACATGTTCGTGAACATGCTCATATTTGAGTTCGTGTTCGTTACGTGTTCGTGAACATGTTCATATTCAAATTTGTGTTCATAAACTGTTCGTGAACAATCAACAATTTTGTTCATGAACAAACAAACAAACAAACAAATATTAATATTTAAATTAAATACTTTTAAATTAAATAACATTATTTATTATTAATTGAATAATAATCGAGCTATTAGCCGAGCCCTTAACGAGCTTGTTCACGAACAATTCTAAACAAACACTAAACGAGCTTGTTCATGAACATTTATAAACGAACACTAAACGAGCTTGTTCACGAGCTATTAATGAACGAGTATAGGATTGTTCAAGCTCTGTTCGTTTATTTAACGAGCTCTAAAATTTGTTCGTTTATGTTCGTTTAACTAAATAAACGAACAATATCCGAGCTTGTTCACGAGTAGTTTGCCGAACGCTCTGTTCGTTTACAGCCCTAAGAATAGGGAATGATTATGATATCTTTCAATCTATGTAAACATGATAAAGTTCTTTCTTTTTTCCCATTTTCCATCGCGATTAATTTTATTGTTTCTTCCTTTTCTATTTTTACCTTTTACATGTGTACATTTCCCTTCTTGGGCATTCAGGAGTCCACAAACATTCTGTGCGTGCATTTGTAATGGGTTCTAGTTCAAATGGCTCTGCATTAATTCATTGGTTTTTTTTGAGCTCATCGATATTGTGAGTTTTAACATTACTGATGCAGTTTTCTGTTTGTTGGTGCAGTACAAAAATGTGAGACCAGATTACCTTAAGAATATATGGAAGGTCATAAACTGGAAATATGCTAGCGAAGTTTTCGAAAAAGAGTGCCCTTGATTGGGCAAACTTGTCTTGTTAGAATGGTTGTTTTGAATGCCATAGTAGTTCTGTCTATATACTTGTGACAAGAGAGAAATAAATTTGTGTGGGCATAAACAAGCAACCCGTTTTTATTAATTTATGGTCGGCCTGCTGGTATCCATCGACCTAAAGCTTGACATACTTGGTGCCCAAAAACATTTCGACATGTTTATTGAAATTCGAATTTTCCTATAATTTTATACCATGCTGCACTTGTTGATCTGATATTTGCTTTCTGTTTGAGTTGTGTATTACATAGCAGCAGAAAGCCAACACGTAAAACATATTAACAATTCAATTTGCTGTAGCACAATTTTGGCTCCTCAACTTTGTGTAGCAAGTAATGAGATCATAGACTGTATATATCATGATCCATCTGCATACTCTACTGTGCTGTCCCCTCTGGTTCAAATACTGCTTTGACCATGGGATGATTAATCGTTGACCTGGGTCGAGGGTTCGACCCTGGGACCAGTGGTTAACCAACTGTTCTAAGTGCTTGTCTCTCTCGCCAAAATCATTACCAAAATGAAAAATATTGAAACAAAAAGAATAACAAAGATCAAGGGCCGTGGAACTTCTGGGTGATTGACCCAACCTTAATTTTTCTAATCTGTTGAGTGAGGGTCAGAATTGTGGGCAGTCTAATTTATCTTGATGTATCCGAGTGGCAACAATCAATAGGCGAGAGAGTTTGCCATCACTAAAAATAAGTGATTCTTTAGTTTCTAAATGAAAAAAATATGTGTAAGTGTTTGCAAATGACAACTTTTGTTTTTGTTTACGATTCATTTAATCAACATTTAAAAAAGTTAACGGTGTGGTGCTTTTGATTTTTGGAAAGTGCTTTTGGTATTTGTGTAAATAAGAAGTTAGATTTTTTGAGATTCTCAAATTCATGTGTTATTGTTTATGGAAGAAATGAAAGAAATTCAGAGAAAATCTCATTTGTCTTCAAAATTAACTCATTTTTCTCGTCTATCTGTTCTCCTCGTCGAAGGAGTTTGTCAACCTTAGGGTTTTGAGTTAGGGCTTTCCTGTTCGTCCCCCTTATGACGGTGGTTACGTCCGGTGCCAACACCGTTCACCTCCCCGTTTCTCTCTTTCCCTCACATAGTTTTTTTTCTGATTCTCCTTATATTTATCTGTGTCTATTTCTTGGTTTAGGTTTTCCCTTCCAGGCTAGGGTTTTTCGTTTTTCTTTTTTCTTTCTACCTTTTCGTTTTTTCTCTTCGTCTGTTTTTCTCTTCTTTTGTCGCAAGGGTTTTACGTTTTCTCTCGTTTGTTTAGATTGGTAATAGTTGTTTTGTTTGTTTTGATTTTCGTTGTTCTCGGGTTGATCAATCACAGGTTCTGATAGTGTCTAGGTGGGCAAAGGCTTCTTGAAGGTCGTGGTTATGGAGGAACTAACGAATAGAGAAGGGGAAATTATCGATCTTGATGATGGTGACGTTCAGAACCATGAAGGCAATACGGTAACCTCATCTTTGCCATGGGGAAGCTTTTCACTGATAAATCCTGGAAAGCTTTCTACCTCATGGAGATTATGAAGGCGTGGAAACCTAAAGGGTCGATTATGGCCACGGAATGGGGGAGAGACCTTATTATTTTTCGGTTTGACAAGTAGGAAGATAGAGAATGGGTGTTGGCCAATCAACCGTGGCATTACGATGGAGGATTGTTTGCGATTAGAAAGATTGACGAGAACGAACAACCATCAACGATACAGATTACGAAATCATCATTTTGGGTTCGATCATATGACGTCCCTGTAGCATGCATGAATGAAAATAAGGCTAGAAGTTTGGCAAAACAGATAGGAGAGCTTGAGCAATTGGATTAGACCAGTGAGGGACTTTTTGGCAAATTTCTACGCTTCAAAGCATCGATTGATATTTCAAAGCCATTAATCCGAGCCCTCACGATCCGGGTTAAAGGTAATCAATTGGTTATTCCGCTCAAATATGAATCTCTCCCGACATACTGTTATTGTTGCGACATTATATGACACTTCTTCAGAAATTGTGAACATTACGATCGTAATGAATGCCAAGACACATCGACCATGAAATTTGGGCCATGGATTAAGGCATCTCCGCTCAAACGTGACACGACGACAAAAGAACCCTTTGGTAAACCCAAATACAATACAACTCGTAATCTGTTTGGGATCGATAAATTTGATGACTCTAAATCCTCTTCCCACAACAACCCATCCCGTTCCCTAATCCAACTTACTGATCAACCCAACCCCCTCAAACAAGTAGCCTTAGCATCGTCAACAAAAAAAACCAATAACCCCGATGGTGAAGAAGTCGATTCCCCGACAAATAATACCATTCATCACTTGTTGAAAGCCTTGTCTATCTCGTCTAACCCCCAGAACACCACCAAAAAATCCAATAGCCTTGCTATATCCCATAAAGCTCATCAACAAATATCTCAACCTGCTAATCACAATTCATTAACCCCCACCGAAGTTTCGCCCGAAAACATTATACCCCACCCATCCACATCTCAACTTTTGGTTCCCTTAAACTCCCAGAATGCCCAACTACATATAACAACCACTACTCCAACCAATGACCACAACCTGCCAACATCTCGAGACCCCACCCAAAAATTCATCCCCAAGTCAAAAAATCCAAACACATCACCCACCAAGCCTCCACCTGACACCCAACCTAGCAACCCTTAAACACTCGAAATTCTTCCCTAGACAACAAAACCGAACCCACCCAAAAACCTAAAAATGCTTGGACTCGAATTAAGCTTCGAAAACCAACCAAAAAAACCACCTCTTGTTCTAGTATCCCGTTAAAACGCCCCAACCCACATAGTCAGTTGGTCCCTATAGACTCGGAGAATGAAAGTAACAAGCGAGCCCGAGAATTCGGATTGTTTGATGCCCCATCTTCTTTCACTCTATTGGCGGAGGTTGCAACGAAGCAACCCCGCCGGTCCCAATGAGTTGCTTAAGTTGGAACTGTCGGGGGCTTGGGAACCTTCTGACAGTTCGAGTGCTTAAACGTCTTATTGTTAGTCCAAGTGGCTACGATAATCTAGAAGGGGGGTGAATAGATTATGCCGATTTTTCGCAAATCGCCCTCTTTTTCGAATGAACAAATAAATGACAAGAATGTAAGTGCGAAAATTAAACAACACTAGTCGATTTAAAGAGGTTCAACCCACCTAGGGCCTAATCCTCTACCACCCCAGTATCTCCGGGATGGATTTCAAAAAGAAAAAAAGATTTTATTAATTACCACAATTAATACAACACCACCTTTGAAGATTACTACAATCTTCTTACAACACCTTCAAGGAGATTACCACAATCTTCCTTCAACACCTATGAAGATTACCACACTCTTCAACACCTAAGATCACCCAAGTGTGTTCTTACCACAAGAACACTAACAATGATATCTTGTTTTGGATGATAGAAAAATTCAAGATTACAACTCAATAAATGAAGTATACAAACTTTGAGTGCAAGTGTAATCAAGAATGAAAAGCCTAGACCTCAAGATTGTGCAAGTGCAAGAACTAGGCTATTACAACAAGAGTATAAAAATGAAGGCTTGGAGAATTTTCAGATTTCTTGTTGTGTATTTACTTGTATGCGTTGTGTCTTGTGTCTTCAATTCATCCTCTATTTATAGGGAAGTCTTCACCAACATAGGCTCCCAACATAGGCTCCTTCCTCTTCACTTTTGTCTACAAAAAGAGGATCACAAGATGTAGAAATATTGTACAAAAATGAAAAGTAAATCTTCTTTGATAAGAATTGCAACGGTTGGAATTTTTTTATCAAAAAAATAACATAGGGCGACCGGTTGCCTGTAATAAGATTTCGAACGTTTTGAAAAAATAGTGCGATCCAGTGCAGTCGAAGGGAGGGTCGACCGTCGGCGAGGGTGCGGCCGTGCCGCCTAGGGTGCGATCGGTTGGCCCCCTGCTGACCGGTCCCCTCTTTTTTTTTTTTGATTGATGCGTTCTTTTCAATATTTGAGTTCTTCTCTGCACGTCGATGTTATGGGCGGCCAGGTCGACCTCCATTTTAAATGTTTTTCGATTTTTATCAAAAATATAAGAAATACTCCAAAAAATTAGTAAAAATATTTTAAATCACTTGGAAGTATTTTGACAACATTTATAAACATTGTTTTGGTGCCAAAACCAATTTAAACAAAACCATCAAAAGTGTTGTCCATTTTTATCGAAAAATAAATTCTAAGAAATACTCCAAAAATTTAGCAAAAACATTTTAAATCATTTAGGAGTATTTGGACAACATTTATTAACATTGTTTTAGTATAAAAACTCATTTAAACATAATCATCAAAATCTTGATAAAAACATTTATCTAACAAACTCCCTCTTTTTGATGATTACAAACCAAAACAATTTTAGGAAGTCGATTTAAAACAAAACCAATTTTCCAGTCTAAAACATCAAACCATTATAAGCAAGATTTATCATAAGTACAAACACACAATGATAGGAGCAAAGATTTTTCAAAATCATTTTTTGCACAAACTCCCCCTATCAACATGCATAACAAAAATAAGTAGAAGCAAATAACTAAAAGCTAAAAGCTTGAATTTCATGAGCTTAAAAGCTCCCCCTATCATAAAACATCATTAGTCAAGCATAAAAGTCCATAATACATCACATGGACTAAGTATTGTTCACAACTTTTGGCTTTTGAGAGCCCTAGCTTATAGCTTTTCTTGCGAGCTTATTTTCGCTTCTTTAAGCATATGAGCGTTTTTTCTGTTTCTCCCCCTTTGGAATCATCAAAAAGAATGTTAGCACGATAAAAACATCATACAATTATATCAAAGTGCGCAATTTAATCGATTTATCGAGCGTTTTGAAAATTAAAGCTTAAATTCCAAATAAAAGGGAAAAATTGATCATTTGACTTGCAAAAGCTCATTTGATTGATAAAAAATGATTTCTATAAACTTAGAAGACTTTTCAAATCGAGAGAATCATGTAGGTGATGAATTTTTCATTGAAATATTTTGTCGAACACTTGGCGTGCGTTGAATAAAATAAGAGAAATATAACGCCTTTGTAATTCGTTTAAGCCAAAACAATTCATCACCATTTGTAGTACAACAATATTCATTCATCATCAATCATCATAAACAACATATTAATACAAGAATTTCAACAAGATATCAAGATACAAGCACATTCTCAAGGGTTCAACCCAATTGAGATTAAAAAGAGAAATTCTTACCATTTAATCAGTAAAGATGAACAATGATGATGATAATCGAGCCTCATGAAGTCCAAAATGCGTAGGGGACGAAAAATGAACACAAAAGACCAAAAATGATGAAACTGAGAACATAAACGATTTTATTCAATTTTTGGTTAAGGGCGACCGGTTGGGGGAGTGGGCGACCGGTCGACGTCATGGGCGACCGGTCGGCCTTCCCCCAATCAGCCTAGTGGTTCTTTTTGTTTTTCCAAAATCCGAGGTTTGAACCAAAAATCCGAATTTTCACCCCTAAGTTTTAAAACATGCAAAATGCAATCATAGACCTCATTCAATATGCATTATGCCTAACCGAGCTCGTATTGACGCAAAAGTCTCGGAAGATAGCGGTTTTGTAAAAATATCCGCTAATTGATCTTGAGATGGTACAAAAGATATCTTAATTTTTTGTTTTGAAACACAATCCCTTAGAAAATGATGTCGAATCTCAATATGTTTAGTACGGTTATGATGAACCGGGTTTTGAGCAATATTTATAGCGGATATATTATCACAAAAGATAGGAACATTTTCAAAAGAACATTTATAATCCGCTAAAGTTTGTTTCATCCAAAGCAATTGAGTACAACAAAAGGCTGCGGAAATGTATTCGGCTTCGGCCGTTGAAAGTGAAACACAATTTTGCTTCTTTGAAAACCAAGAAACTAGGCAATCGCCTAAAAATTGACATGATCCGGAAGTACTTTTCCGATTATCAATATTTCCCGCATAATCCGAATCACTATAACCTTTAAGAGAAAAATTTTCATTCTTTGGATAGAATACACCATATTGAATAGTGCATTTCAAATATCGAAAAATCCTTTTAACGACACTCATATGAGATTCTTTGGGATTGCTTTGAAAACGAGCACATATGCATACGACATGAAGAATATCCGGTCTACTTGCGGTTAAATAAAGTAAACTACCAATCATACCTCGATATTTGGATTCATCAACCGGCTTGCCTTTTTCATCTTTGTCAATCTTAACGTTTGTTGCCATTGGGGTAGAAACGGTTCTTCCTTCTTCAATTCCGAACATCTTCAAAAGTTCTTTTGTATACTTGGATTGTGAAATGTATATTCCTTCTTGGCATTGCTTAATTTGAAGTCCAAGGAAGAAGCTGAACTCCCCCATCATGCTCATTTCAAATTCACCTTGCATTAACTTAGAAAATTTCTTGCACAAGGATTCATTAGTAGCACCAAAAATAATATCATCAACATAAATTTGCACTAATAAACAATCTTGCCCTTTTTCAAAACAAAGAGAGTAGTATCAACTTTATCTCTTGTAAAACCATTTTGCAAAAGAAAAGAGCTAAGTCTATCATACCATGCACGGGGTGCTTGTTTCAAACCCTACAAGGCCTTTTTAAGTTTATAAACATCTTTAGGCCTAGAAATATTTTCAAACCCCTGAAGTTGTTTTACATAGACTTCTTCTTGAATAATACCATTTAAAAATGCGGATTTTACATCCATTTGGTAAAGCTTGAAATTTTTAAAACAAGAATAGACAAGTAAAATACGAATAGCTTCTAAACGTGCTACGGGTGCAAATGTTTCATCATAATCAATACCTTCTTCTTGACAATAACCTTGAGCTACTAACCTTGCTTTGTTTGAACAATATTGCCTTGGTCATCGAGCTTGTTCAAACACCCATTTTGTACCAATAATGGTTTGAGATGGAGGACAAGGTACTAATTCCCATACATCATTCCTTTCAAATTGATTCAACTCCTCTTGCATTTCTAAAACCAATCATCATCTTCAATGGCTTCCTTAGCATTTTTAGGCTCTTTTTTAGATATAAGAGCTTTCTCGGCAAATTTTCCTCGAGTCATTACTTTATCAAGGGGATCACCAATAATAAGATCTTTTGGGTGATCTCCCTTAAATTTCAATGCTACGGGAAGATTCGAAGTATCACCTGTATCTTCTTGAGGAACATTTGAGCTTGAAGGTTGATCATTTTGAGTATTATCTTGAACAATGGGTTCAACAATATCCTCTTCATCACTTTCATCATTGGGTATCCTTTCAACACCCGAAGCTTCATTGAATTTGACATGGATGGATTCTTCAACAACCCCACTAGTCTTATTGTAAACCCGATATGCTTTGCTCTTGGTTGAATACCCCATAAATATTCCTTCATCGGCCTTAGGATCAAGTTTGTCTAATTGATCCTTAGTATTCAAAATAAAACATTTACATCCAAATATTTTGAAATAACTAATATTTGGAGTTCTTCCTTTCTAAAGCTCATATGGAGTTTTATTCATTTTAGGACGAATATAAACTCGATTAATGACATAGCAAGCGGTACTTACGACTTCGGCCCAAAAATATTTTGGAAGTGAAAATTCATTTAGCATGGACCGACTCATTTCTTGAAGTGTCCGATTCTTCCTTTCGGCTACTCCATTTTGTTGAGGTGTCCTTGGAGCCGAAAAATTATGACTATATCCCTTGGTTTCACAAAAGACTCTAAATTCGCCACAAATTCTCCACTCAATCACTTGAATAGACTTAATAGTATCTTCCTTTTCATTTTCAATAAGTCTACACAACTTAACAAACTCATTAACGACATCGCTTTTATTTGTAAGAAATAGAGCCCAAGTATATCTAGAAAAATCATCAACTATAACAAAAGTATAATGTTTTCCACTTAGACTTGCCGTACCAATACCCCCATACAAATCAAGATGAAGTATTTGTAGGGGTTTGGTAGTGGAAATTTCATTTTTGGGCTTAAAACTACTCTTAACTAATTTGTTCTTTTGACAAGTGTCACATAAGCCAAGATTTTCAAAATTCAATTTGGGTAGTCCTTTTACATGTTGGTTTTTGTAAAAGTTTGCAAATTTTGGTATCCAACATGTCCAAGTCGCCTATGCCATAAACTAGTTAAATCATTATTGGCGACAAGACAAGAAACATTTTGACTAACCAAATCACTTGTACAAATTTTGTAAAGATTTCCTTTTCTAATTGCTTCACAAATAATTTTATCATTTTTGGAAATAAGGCATTTTTCTTTATTAAAAACAACATTATAATTTGAATCACAAAGTTGGCTAACACTTATCAAATTAAACTTAAGCCCTTCTACTAAAAGAACATTACTAAGAGAGAAAGAAGAGTTACCAATTTCTCCATTTCCAAGAATTCTTCATTTGCCATTGCCGAACATGACCATACCCTCTTCTTGGAGCTTGATGTTGGTAAAAAGTTCTCTCTTTCCGGTCATATGGCGTGAACATCCGCTGTCCACGAGCCATTTTGAATCTTCCATTGTTGTTATAGCCCCTATAACCTACAAATGAATTATTTTTAGGTACCCTATAATTTTGGGGTCCATGGGGGTTAGCCTTGAGACCTTTAGGTCTCCAATAATAGCTAAAATTATTCTTCAATTTACAATTGCTAGCATAGTGTCCATTCTTACCACAATAAAAACAAGTAATAATACGATGACTACTAGCACGTACAAAGGTTGGACTTTGGTCTTTTTTCTTAAAAGCATTTTGAAAAGGTTTGTAACCAAGTCCTAATTTAGAATGCTCACCTCTTTGTGCATCTAAATTTTTTGTGACTTTATCCGTACTTAAATTGAATCGATGCACATCCTTTTTCAAATTTTCAATATCATTTGTGGGCGTTTGTTTTTCGGTTTCAAGAGTACGGACCATAGTAAGAGTAATAGCATGAGCCTTATCAAGAGAATCATAGGAAGTAAATAATTTATCTTTTTCTAGTTTAAGCTCTTTATGCTCCTTTTTCAAATTCTTGTATTTAACAATCTAATTTTGAAACTCATTTTGCAATTCATCAAAATCACATTGTAATTCATCAACTAGGGAAGAAGATGAAGCATTAGAGCGTACCTCGGTATTTTCATCGTCTATGGCCATAAGACCATGTTCAGATTCTCCTTCCTCGTCGGTTGTTTCAAGTAAGTCATCCCAAGTTTTGACGTCCGCATTTAACGCCTTCTTTTTCGGAAAAGACTTTTTCTTCTTTTGTTACTCTTCCACTAATTTTGGGCAATCGGCTATGTAGTGCCCAGATTTTTCGCATTTGAAACAAGAATTGTCTCTAGACTTTCTTGCTTTATTTTTATTTACAAATTTTGCAAATTTTCTAACAAGAGCCGCCATTTCTTCATCATCCTCATCACTAGCATAATAAACATTATTAGAAGAAGATGCTAAGCCTTTAATAATATTTTGCGTACCCGGTTTAGAGGTGGATGGTTGAGAATTTTTTCTCTCCTTGAGATATACTTCATAAATGAGGAGGTTCCCAATGAGCTCATCAAACTTGAGTGTCTCAAGATTTTGAGCTTTCGTGATTGCCGTCACCTTTTTGGACCATGAGCCGGGAAGGGCGTTCAATACCTTGGTCACCTTGTCTTCTTCGGAGATGACCTTTCCAAGAGCCACAAGAGGATTGACAATGTTGTCAAGCCTTTCCACCATTTTTGATATGCTTTCACCATCATGCATATTGAAATTTTCAAAGTCTTTCACAAACATTGTTTTTCTTGCTTGCTTCACTTTCTTTGTGCCCTCATAGATGGTTTCTAATTTTTCCCAAACTTTATGTGCCGCCCGTGTAAGTCCAAGCGACTACGATAATCTACAGGGGGGGTGAATAGATTATCTCCATCTTTTTCATTTCGCCCTCTTTTTCGAATCAATTATGCCAAGACAATAATAAATGTGCGGAATGTAAACAACACGCGTCGATTTATAGAGGTTCAACCCACCTAGGGCCTAATCCTCTACCACCCCAGTATCTCCGGGATGGATTTCAAAAAGAAAAAAGATTTTATTAATTACCACAATTAATACAACATCTTACAACATCACCTTGAAGAGCACCACACTCTTCTTCAACATCACCTTTGAGATTACCACAATCTCTCTTGAAGATTACCACAATCTCCAATGGCACCTTGTGAAGATTACCACAATCTTCAACCTTGAAGAATACCAAATTCTTCAATACCTCAAGAGCACCACACTCTTGAAACACCTATTACCTAGATCACCCAAGTGTATTCTTTCCACAAGAATACTCACAAGGATGTCTTGTGTTGAATGATGACAAAAATCAAGATTACAACTCAATAATGAATATTACAATTTGAGTGCAAGTGTAATCAAGAAATAAAGCCTAGACCTCAAGATGTGAAAGTGAAATACTTAGGCTATAAATACAACAAGAGTGTTGAATATGAAAGCTTGAAATTTGCGATTTCTTGTTGTGAATTTGCTTGTGTTGTTGTATCTTGTGTCTTCAATTCATCCTCTATTTATAGGGAAGTCTTCACCAACATAGGCTCCTTGTTCTTCACTTTGTCTACAAAAAGAGGATCACAAGATGTAGAAATATTGTACAAAAATAAAAAGTAAATCTTGCTGTCAAACATTTCAAACAACATAACTTTGCTGTCACAAAATAGCATAGGGCGACCGGTTGCCCTGTTGAAGATTTCGACCGTTTAAAAAAAATCGTGCGATCCAGGTAGGGGTTGCGGTGCGACGGTCGGGGGGTCGGCCAGGTCGTCCCTCCCCGGACCGTCCCCCGCTCCATTTTTCAAGTCAGTATGTTCTGTTTCGTATTTTCTTTCCTTCAGGTACCGATCGACCATTTGGGCGACCGGTCGACCTCCAATTTGAAATATTGTCCGATTTTTTTCAAAAATAAACTTCAAGAAATACTCCAAAAAATTAGTAAAAATATTTTAAATCATTTGGGAATATTTGGACAACATTTATAAACATAGTTTTGGTGTAAAAACCAATTTAAACAAAACCATCAAAAGTGTTGTCCATTTTTATCGAAAAATAAATTCTAAGACATACTCCAAAAATTAGCAAAAACATTTTAAATCATTTAGGAGTATTTGGACAACATTTATTAACATTGTTTTGGTATAAAAACTCATTTAAACATAATCATCAAAATCTTGATAAAAACATTTATCTAACAAACTCCCCCTTTTTGATGATTACAAACCAAAACAATTTTAGGAAGTTGATTTTAAAACAAAACAAATTTTCCGGTCTAAAACATCAATCCATTATAAGCAAGATTCATCATAAGTACAAATACACAAGGATAGGAGCAAAGATTTTTCAAAATCATTTTTGCACAAGCTCCCCCTATCAATATGCATATCAAGAACAAGTATACAAGCAACAACTAAAAGCTTAAAGCTTAGCTTTTACAACTTAAGCTTGAATATCATGAGCTTATAAGCTCCCCCTGTCACAAAAGCATCATTAGTCAAGTATAAAAGTCCATAATACATCACATGGACCAAGTATAATCCATAGCTTTTGGCTTTTAAGAGCTTTAGCTAATAACTTTTCTTGCGAGCTTATTTACGCTTCTTGAGCTTATGAGCGTTTTTCTTGTTTCTCTCCCTTTGGAATCATCAAAAATAATGTTAGCACGATAAAAACATCATACAATTATATCAAAGTGCGCAATTTTATAGATTTATCGAGCATATTGAGCATTTAAGCTTAAATTCCGAATAAAAGAGAAAAAATTGCTCAATTGATTTGTAAAAGCTCATTTGATTGATAAAAAATGATTTCTATAAAATTATAAGACTTTTCAAATCAAGAGAATCATGTAGGTGATGAATTTCTCATTGAAACATTTTGTCGAACACTTGGCGTGCATTGAATAAAACAAGAGTAATATAACGCCTTTGGGATTCGTTTAAGCCAAAAATTTTCATCACCAATTTCAATACCACAATATACATTCATCATCAATCATCATAAACAACATATTAATACAAGAATTTCAACAATATATCAAGATACAAGCACATTCTCAAGGGTTCAACCCAATTGAGATTAAAGGGAGAAATTCTTACCATCTAATCGGTAAAGATGAACAATGATGATGATAATCGAGCCTTATTAAGTTCAAAATATAAAAGTATGCACAAAAACAAATTTGAAGTGAAATTTGAGTGCAAAATGCGAAGAGGACGAAAAATGACCAAAATAAGCCAAAATGGCTGAGACTGAAAACAGAAACGTTTTTAACCAAAAAATCTTGAGGGGCGACCGGTCGGCCTTGCCCCAGTCAGCCCATAGGTTCTCTCTATTTTTCAAATTCCGAAGTTTGAACTAAAAATCCGATTTTTCGCCCCTAAGTTTTAAAAACATGCAAAATGCAATCATAGACCTCATTCAATATGCATTATGCCTAACCGAGCTCGTATTGATGCAAAAGTCTCGGAAGATAGCGGTTTAGTAAAAATGTCCGCTAATTGATCTTGAGATGGTACAAAAGATATCTCAATTTTTCGTTTTAAGACACAATCCCTTAGAAAATGATGTCGAATCTCAATATGTTTAGTTTGAATAACCGAATAATATATACCGGACTTGTTATCCCGAGATATAAGAACGTTTTAAGACATTGGATACAACAAGTCATAAGAAGAAGTGCCTTTCAAATATTTGAAAATTTCTTTTAAGGGTACTTTAATGAGATTCGTTGGGATATTTTTGAATGCGAGCATATAGACATAAGGCATAGAAAATGTCGAGTCTAAAGGAATAAGAAAAGTTCGTGAACATACCTCGATTGTGTTTGTCAATCAATATGCCTTCCTCAACCTTTGTCAAACTTTACATTGGTGGCCATAGAGGTTGAGATAATTCTTCCTTCTTCAATGCCTAACTTCTTCAAAGGTACTTTTGTATACTTTGATTGTGAATTATAACCACTTTCTTGGCATTGTTTAACTTGAAGTCCAATGAAGAAATTTTAGCTCCCCCATCATGATCATCTTAAGTTCACCTTGCATCAACTTAGAAAATAACTTGCACAAATATTCATTAGTAGCACAAAAAATATTATCAACATAAATTTGCACAAGTAAACAACCTTGTCCTTTTTTTTTAAAACAAGAAGTGTAGTATCAACTTTATCTTTTGTAAAATTATTTTGCAAAAATAGCTAAGTCTATCAAACCATATACGTGGTACTTGTATTAACCGTACAAGGCCTTTTATAAAAATCATTTGGCCTAAAATTTTAAACTCCGATAGACTTCTATTTGAATAAAACCATTTAGAAAATTGGATTTAACATTCATTTGGTAAAGCTTGAAATTTTCTCAAAACAAGAATGGGCAAGTAAAGTGCAAATAACTTCTAAATGTGCTATGGGTGCAAATATTACATCAAAATCATTACATTCTTCTTGACAATATCATTGAGCTACTAACCTTGTCTTGTTCATCAAACTTGTTGCAAAATATCATAAATTTCTGCAAAATCGTAACAAGATATTTTGCACACGAGCATAGTAGTATCGAATAATAGATACACTATTGCAAGTAACACATACTATGCTTAAAGAAAATCATAAAGAATATACTACACCATGTAAGTTCAAATAAGCTTATAGAAAGCTATATAAGGTCTCTTTTGAAATATGAAAATACAAGAGCACATAGTTGAGACCTCAATCACAAGAATCATATGAACAAGAGCTTTGACATAAGTATCCAAGAATAGTGGCATTTATAAGTGCAATAAAATGCATAACTTAGTAGATCAATTGTTTTATCAAAACAAAATATAATCCTTTACAAATCTTGGATAAAAGAAGCTATGTTAAATAATGCCTTCTCAAAAATCAAAACATACTCTTAATAAGCACATAGGCATATGACACAACATGTATCGAGTCTATGAGATGAATAACAACAAAGAACGTACCTCGATAGTTCATGTTTCTCTTGATATATTACGAGTAGATAACCATATGAAAATTCTACACAATTCTTCAATCAAATTTAGCACAAACACAATAATGCATGTGTAGGCTAAGCAATAAGAGATATCTTAAGCATGCATGTGCTATATAACTACATATGAGATAATAAACCACATAAGTCTAATTAAATGCACAAGAGTTTTAGAAACATCATGCAAGGTCTTCTTTTCAAAAATATTTTGAAACTCACAAATATATTGAAGACCTAAATTTTAAAAATATGAAAACTCATATTGCAATAAAGACACAAATAAAAACATGCAAAGAAGATAAAATGCATATTTAAATAGGGAGATACGGTTTACCAACTTCGCCATTTCCATGGGTTGTGTCGTTCCCATTGTTGATGGTATCTTCCCTTTTGAAAATCTTCTTGTTGATGATGGTTTCTCCAATTGCTCCATTTCCAAGCATTGTGGCTTTCCCATTTTTGAAAGTGTCTTTCTCTTGGAAAATCATCTTGTTGATGATGTCTTTGTCACTTCCAAGGATTTTGTTCATCCCATTTTTGATTATTTCCTCTTCTTGGAAAATGACTTTGTTGAAAATGTTTTCTCCTTTGATCAAATGAAATGGTCATTTGATGTTTTCTTGGCGGTATGAATTTTCTTCGATTATTATTTCGCCGGGTACCTAATATGACCTTATTTTGTGGTACCCTCAAGTGTTTGGGTCTTTTGAAATTAGCTTTGAGACTTTTAGGTCTCCAATAATAATTAGAGCTATTTCTAGCCCGACAAGTATTAACCGTGTGACCCGTTTTACCACAATAAAAACACGTAGTAATTTTGGGAGCATAATGACCAACATGCATAGGGACTTGATTTCTTTTCACATAATTAACAACACTAGGCTTATGATCAAGTCCTTGTTTCAATTTATCACAACTATGAACATCAATAATATCGGTCATTTTATCGGTACTCAAGTTGGATTTTGATAAATCATTTTTCATGCAATTAATATCCTCAACAAGAGTACTATTTTCTTTCTCAAGGTTTCTAACCTTGTCAAGTGTGGTGGTGTGATCACATGAAAGTGATTCATAAGAGGAAAATAAATTATCCTTATCAATTTTCAAAATATTGAATTCCTTTTTCAAATTTTTGTATTTAACAAGTAAGCTTTGGAATTCATTTTGAAGTTCATCAAAATCATTTTGCAAATCACTATAATCATTTTGTAATTCATTATCATAAGAAGTGGAGGGTTTTGAACTAACCTCGTTTTCTTCTTCGAAGCCCATAAGACATCGTTCGTTTTCATCGACGTCGGAAGTTGTAGGAAGCTCATCCCAAGTTGGGTTTGTATCCATTTGAGAAGTAGATGTTTTTGAGTGGCTCCTTTCATTTGCATATACTTCTTCTAATTTTCTCCATACTTCATGTGCCGATTTAATTCCTACAATATGATTGTATTCCAAAATGGTAAGTGAACAATACAAAATGTTAAGAGCTTTACCATTTAAGGAGATGATTTTCTTTTCTTCATCATTGAGCTCTTTGAGGCCTTTGTGTGGTGTGTCCATCATTGGAATGGATTCTTCATTTACGACCGTGTTCCAAATATCGAACCCGCAACCTTGAAGATAGCATTCCATTCTTTCTTTCCAAAATATATAATTTTTGAAATCAAATAGTGGTGGCTTGGTGGTGGAGGCGCCGGTAAGGTAGACTTCATTCGTAGCCGGTGATCGTTCCTCTTTACTCGCAATGTGGAACGAGCTTGCCAAAGAGTTTGGCTTTGATACCACTTGTAAGTCCAAGCGGCTACGATAATCTAGAGGGAGGTGAATAGATTATCTCCATCTTTTTCTTTTCGCCCTCTTTTTCGAATCAATTACGCCAAGACAATAATAAAGGTGCGGAATGTAAACAACACGTGTCGATTTATAGAGGTTCAACCCACCTAGGGCCTAATCCTCTACCACCCCAGTATCTCTGGGATGGATTTCAAAAAGAAAAAAGATTTTATTAATTACCACAATTAATACAACATCTTACAACATCACCTTGAATAGCACCACACTCTTCTTCAACATCACCTTTGAGATTACCACAATCTCTCTTGAAGATTACCACAATCTCCAACGGCACCTTGTGAAGATTACCACAATCTTCAACCTTGAAGAATACCAAATTCTTCAATACCTCAAGAGCACCACACTCTTGAAACACCTATCACCTAGATCACCCAAGTGTATTCTTTCCACAAGAATACTCACAAGGATGTCTTGTGTTGAATGATGACAAAAATCAAGATTACAACTCAATAATGAATATTACAATTTGAGTGCAAGTGTAATCAAGAAATAAAGCCTAGACCTCAAGATGTGAAAGTGAAATACTTAGGCTATAAATACAACAAGAGTGTTGAATATGAAAGCTTGGAAATTTGCAGATTTCTTGTTGTGAATTTGCTTGTGTTGTTGTATCTTGTGTCTTCAATTCATCCTCTATTTATAGGGAAGTCTTCACCAACATAGGCTCCTTGTTCTTCACTTTGTGTACAAAAAGAGGATCACAAGATGTAGAAATATTGTACAAAAATAAAAAGTAAATCTTGCTGTCAAACATTTCAAACAACATAACTTTGCTGTCACAAAATAGCATAGGGCGACCGGTTGCCCTGTTGAAGATTTCGACCGTTTAAAAAAAATAGTGCGATCCAGGTAGGGGTTGCAGGGGTGGTGCGACCGGTCGGGTCGGCCGGTGCGCCCAGGGGTGCGGCCGGTCGGCCCTCCTGGGCCGGTCCCCTGCTCCATTTTTCAAGTCGGTATGTTCTGCTTTCGTGTTTTCTTTCCTTCAGTACCGGGTCGACCATTTGGGCGACCGGGTTTGCCGACTCAATTTGAAATATTGTCCGATTTTTTTCAAAAATAAACTTCAAGAAATACTCCAAAAAATTAGTAAAAACATTTTAAATCATTTGGGAGTATTTGGACAACATTTATAAACATAGTTTTGGTGTAAAAACCAATTTAAACAAAACCATCAAAAGTGTTATCCATTTTTATCGAAAAATAAATTCTAAGACATACTCCAAAAATTAGCAAAAACATTTTAAATCATTTAGGAGTATTTGGACAACATTTATTAACATTGTTTTGGTATAAAACTCATTTAAACATAATCATCAAAATCTTGATAAAAACATTTATCTAATAGACTGTATGCCTCTTATGCGATTATATTCGGTGGCGGTAAGAGAGCAATGCAAAATATTTAAAGCCTTACCGTTTAGAGAGAAGACCTTTTTGTCATTTTCATCGAACTCCTTGAATGGCTTGGGAATTGTGGTGCAATCCTCCAATTTTGTTGTTGGTTGAGCAACTCCTTCAATGACCACATTCCAAATATCAAATCCGCACCCTTGTAGAAAGCACTCCATACGGTCTTTCCAAAATGCGTAGTTGTTGGCGTCGAATAGTGGTGGCTTGTTGGTGGAGGCGCCGGTGGTGAGATAGCTTTCGTTCGTAGCCATGGATCTTTCCTCTTTACTCGGAACGAGCTAGCCAAAGAGTTTGGCTCTGATACCACTTGTTAGTCCAAGTGGCTACGATAATCTAGAGGGGGGTGAATAGATTATGTCTATTTTTCGCAAATCGCCCTCTTTTTCGAATGAACAAATAAATGACAAGAATGTAAGTGCGGAAATTAAACAACACTAGTCGATTTAAAGAGGTTCAACCCACCTAGGGCCTAATCCTCTACCACCCAGTATCTCCGGGATGGATTTCAAAAAGAAAAAATGATTTTATTAATTACCACAATTAATACAACACCACCTTTGAAGATTACCACAATCTTCTTACAACACCTTCAAGGAGATTACCATAATCTTCCTTCAACACCTATGAAGAGTACCACACTCTTCAACACCTAAGATCACCCAAGTGTGTTCTTACCACAAGAACACTAACAAGGATATCTTGTTTTGGATGATAGAAATATTCAAGATTACAACTCAATAAATGAAGTATACAAACTTTGAGTGCAAGTGTAATCAAGAATGAAAAGCCTAGACCTCAAGATTGTGCAAGTGCAAGAACTAGGCTATTACAACAAGAGTATAAAAATGAAGGCTTGGATAATTTTCAGATTTCTTGTTGTGTATTTGCTTGTATGTGTTGTGTCTTATGTCTTCAATTCATCCTCTATTTATAGGGAAGTCTTCACCAACATAGGCTCCTTCCTCTTCACTTTTGTCTACAAAAAGAGGATCACAAGATGTAGAAATATTGTACAAAAATGAAAAGTAAATCTTGCTGGTAAGGATTGCAACGGTTGGAATTTTTGCTGTCAAAAATAACATAGGGCGACCGGTTGCCCTGTAATAAGATTTCGAACGTTTTGAAAAAATAGTGCGATCCAGGTACAGGTCGAAGGGGGGGTCGACCGATTGACAGGGGGGTGCGATCGGTCGGCCCCCTGCTGGACCGGTCGATGTTATGGGCGACCGGTCGATCTCCAATTTTAAATGTTGTCCGATTTTTATCAAAAATAAGCTTCAAGAAATACTCCAAAAAATTAGTAAAAAACATTTTAAATCACTTGGAAGTATTTTGACAACATTTATAAACATTGTTTTGGTGCAAAAACCAATTTAAACAAAACCATCAAAAGTGTTGTCCATTTTTATCAAAAAATAAATTCTAAGAAATACTCCAAAAAATTAGCAAAAATATTTTAAATCATTTAGGAGTATTTGGACAACATTTATTAACATTTTTTTGGTATAAAAACTCATTTAAACATAATCATCAAAATCTTGATAAAAACATTTATCTAACACTTATATCTGAGAAAGATCCCAGTTTTGTTTTTCTTATGGAAACAAAACTTGTTTCAGTGGAAGTAGAAAAAAATTGTCAGGATATGAACTATGAGGGTATTCATGTGGTAGATTGTGATTTGACTTCCGGCCACCACGGGGGCCTTATGCCTCATGTGGAAGGGTGACTACACTTTCAAACTACGGTCATATTCGGTACACCATATAGACGGGATGATTAATGACGGGGATAAAGAATGGCATTTTTTGGGAATTTATTGTTGGCCAGTGGAGGGTTATAAACACCTCACGTGGGAGCTTATTGGTAATTTGGCTAGGAGCATGAAATCTCAGTGGCTTTGTGTGGGGGACTTCAATGAAATTCTTTACACGTTTGAGAAAATTGGGGGCAGAAAAAAAGACACGAAAAAGATGTTGGGGTTTCACAATGCGATCCTACAAGCTCAGCTGGAAGATTTAGGCTTTGAAGGGTACATATACACATGGACAAATGGGCAAAAAGGAGAAGGAACTATCCAAGAGAGACTTGATAGATGCCTGGCAAACCAAGAATGGGTCGACCTTTTTTCAAACTACCAAGTTTACCATCTAAATCGGGTAGCGTCAGATTATTGTCCGATTCTCATTTCGTGGGCCTGGCTAAGCGGACAGTTAGAACCGAGCGGGCGCAAAAAGAAAAAAAATTTAGATTTGAAGTGCTCTGGCTACATGATGAATCTTGTTAAAAGGCTATGCGGCAGGGCTGGAATGAAGGAACCCTTCATGGGCATTTAGGGGCTTAGAAGGAAAATTGAAAATTGTGGGCTTGAATTGCAAAGATGGGAACGATCTCATTTCGGCAATGTTGGCTCACAACTGAAGAAATGTGAGGAAAAACTTTTAAAGCTTCAGAATCCGATATCACACCCGAATATTGTTGTGGAGAGACATAAACTTGAAGGGGAGCTACATGAGCTTCATATCAAATAGGAAAAAATGTGGCACCAAAGGGCTCGCACAAATTGGATTAAAGATGGGGACCAAAACACGGCTTTCTTCCATAAAACTGTGAATGGAAGAAAAGCGAGAAATTCAGTTGATCGTATCAAAAATTCTGAAGGAAATTGGGTTGAGGGGCAAAGGAAGTAACAACAGTCTTCGAAGAATATTTCAAGACGATTTTCTCAGCCGAACCCCACCTAGACATGGAGGGACCTTTGGGCGCGGTCGACTTGAGAATGACGGATGAAATTAATGACACGTTGTGCCGACCTTTTCAAGCGGATGAAATTGTGGCAGTCCTGGCGCAAATACGTCCTACCAAATCCGGGCCCCCAGGCGGTATACCGCTTTTTTATCAGAAATTTTGTTCTTTTATTAAATCAGATGTCCTTGATGTTATCTTGAATATTCTCAATGGCAGTGAGAGTCCTCAGTCCATTAATCATACCTTCATTGTTCTCATCCCAAAAAAATAAAAAAAACGGAATTGGTTACGAAGTTTCGGCCTATTAGCTTGTGCAATGTCATTTTTAAAATCATTACTAAGACTACTGCTAATAGGCTTAAATTAGTCCTTCCCTCCCTCATTCACCATACGCAATCTGCTTTTGTCCCGGGTGGCCTTATTACGGATAATGCACTGTTAGCTTTTGAGATTTTCCATTGCATAAAAATTAATACGGCTAAAAAACGTGGGTTAGTTGCGTTTAAATTGGATATGTCTAAAGCCTATGACAAAGTCAAATGGCCTTTCTTACGAGGTGTTATGTTACGTCTGGGTATTAATGGGTCATTTGTTAACCGTGTTATGAAATTTGTTAGTTCGGTCTCCTTTTCTACGCTTGTTAATGGCCAACCTGGCACTATTTTTCCCCCTCCCGTGGGCTCAGACAAGAAGACCCGCTATCCACGTATCTGTTTCTTTTTTGTGCAGAGGCTTTTTCCTCTTTAATCCGGAAAGCAGAAATGGGAGGAAGCTTACATGGAATTCGAATATGTAGACGGGCGCCAGAAGTCCCTCATTTATTTTTTGTTGGGAAATTTATTGTTTAGATTTTGATGAATGCCATGTAAAAACTTAGACTAGACAGTTGGCACCCTATTTTTCTTGTAATTCTTATTGTAATAGATAGGGATGAATAAGCTGAGTCAAGTCAAATCGCTATGCCTGGAAGAACAAGAAGTCAATCAAGATGTGAAGAGAAGACTCCATCAAGAATCAGCCGAGTATGGCCAAGAAACCAGACCAAGGACTCGATCAAGGAGTATCGGTTGTGACAACCGTGAGAAGAGTCGATTAAATCAACCCAAGAAGCCAAGTCAAGTTGAAGTGACGGATGAGTCTTTCAATCATTGGAGCGGACTCAAGTCACTCCTGGGGAAAAGGCAAAGCAAAGAGGAGTTAATCAAAAAAGAATCCGTTGCACAAAAGTCAAGAACATTACTTAAATAAGTAATACTTCCATGCTTTGCCATGTCTTAAAGTGCTCGATCCCGAGGAAGCGTGCAAAAGGAATAAAGCAATGGGAAGCATCGCACCTCGTGTCGAACCGAAAAAGCTGGACATTCATTTAATACGAGGAAAGGTCTACATCTCAAGATTGAAGACCAAGAGAAGACAAGCCAACGAACACAAGTGACTTTTGAAAATCGATCTATCTCTTCAATGGGTAGATTTTTGAAAGTTCACTATAAAGGGCCGAGGAATCACTTTGAGAAAAGGTTACCTTGATTACCGAACAACGAACAAACAAGCATTATTCACTCAGAACCCGCAAAATATTCTCAAAATATTCAAGCAAAATCCTCAAGCCTAAATCTCAAGAAAAATCGATCCAACACTAAGTCGTGAAGGAAAGACAACTTCAAACTGTTGAAGAGGAAACTTTGGAGGATTGTAGGAAGGTTCAAGGTCGAACCAATCTCAAGTTATTGGAGGGCTTCGTGATCAAATCCAAGAAGCTTGAGAAAGTGAGTCAAGAAAGTAGCAAAGCGCCGCCACTGAAGAAGAGCCGAGTCGGACGAGAAGCCACCGAGTGATCAAGGCATCTCCAGGTGAGTCCCAAAGGAACAAGTCGGTTGTGTGACCAAGACTTGTATCTGGACGGATAACCACTTTTTAAATCGATCATTACCTAGTGGATTTCTCCAGGAGTTGGAGAAGAGAGGAGTAAAAGAATTATCCCATCTTCGAACCTCTATAAAAATTATTGTTTCATTTATATTTCAGCATTTTATTTCTGCATACTCATTTCATATCTGCTGATAATTTGCTATCCAACTGAAAATTAACAAAGTGCTAAAACCAAGTGTTAAAACAAAGTTAAATCAAATTCAAGGGTGATAAGTCTTCCGCTGAAAATCTCATCACAACCAAGTTAAGGTTTAGTCTAAATAGCTGAGTTATTCTATCAACAGCTCTTTCGAGTCTGTTGGGTGGCTAACTCTGCTGATTAACTAACTTAGCTGTCCATCAAGGACTTAGTTGTGGAATTAACTCTATTTTATTTTAAAAGGACTAAAATAGGAAAAGTTGGTAAGGTTTATTCAACCCCCTTTCTAAACCTTACTCACACCTCTTGGGACCTACAAGTGGTATCAGAGCGGTTGGTTCATTGAGCCTTCCGCACTGGTTACTGAACTAGATCTCCAATCTTTCAAAGAAATTTTTAACACTTGCTCAAGCAAATTTGACACGCATTTCTATGTTCACTATTGAGGAATTTGATAACTGGAAAATTCGCATGCAGGCTCATCTATCAGCTTTACATGATGAAATGTGGATAGTGATAGAGGATGGGCCACCGCAAATCGAAAGTGAACACAACAAGACGGAGAGCGTACTTGGTGAAGGAGAGGAAGTTGTTGCTGAAGAAAGACCAGCCCTGGTTGAGAAACCAAGGACTGAATGGACAAACGAGGACAGAAAAAGATACAACTTGGACAATGTGGCCAAGCACATACTTTACAAAACCTTGGACAAAGCAATGTTTAACAAAGTCAAATCTTGTCAAACTGCAAAATAAATCTGGGATAAACTAATTTTAATTTGTGAAGGATCTGAGCAAACTAAATAAAACAAATTATCCGTTGCTATACAAAAATTTGAAAATTTTAAAATGCTTGCAGGTGAAACCTTGGATCAACTGGATGCTCGATTCACTGAAATCACAAATGAATTATCAGCACTTGGGAAAGAATATACACAAAAGGAAATGTGTATGAAGATTCTTTGAAGCCTCCCAGCTGAATGGAAAATGAAGGTCATGGCCCTGAGGCATTCAATGAACCTCACAACAACATCCAATCATGAGCTATTCTCAGACCTCAAAGCCTTCGAGTTTGAGCTGAGAAGAAAAGATCAAGAGGAGACAGTTGTACCCAAAATAGCTGCACTTATAGTCAAGGATGGGAAGAGAGCTGAAGTCAAGGAAGCCATTGACTAGGAGGAAATTGCCTTGATGGTTAAAAGATTCAACAAGTTCTTCAATAAGAACTATAAAAGAAACAAGGGTGAATCCTCTAGGAGACATTCTGCTCCCTCCAAGTCAAGGGAAGATAGGCCACCCAAGAGAGCTGAGCACAAAAGGTTGAGTATCAAAGAGCTGATAATCCAAGAACGGAAAGAGCTGATCAAATGGCTGAGAACCTGTTTTGGAACTGTAGACAACCAGGACACTTTGCCATTGACTGTCCATATCCTGCAGCCAATAAATATAGGAATGAAGAAGAAAGAAGAGTCTTCAGAGAAAGAAGACAGGAAAAGAAAAAGGCTATGTTGGCTGCAGAGACTGCTGAGACAGCTAAGTCTAAAGAAGCAACAGACTCAGAGAGTAGTGAAGCTGACTAATCAAGTGATTCTGAAGAAGAAGCAATGATTTGTCTAATGGCTAAAGAACAAGATCAACCTGACCAAGAAGATGAGGTACACTCTAACTCATCTCACTCAGATTCCAGTGATAGTGATTGTGACACACACACTTCATCACCCACTGATCTTTATGATTCATTAGGCAAAATGATGAAAGACTTTGAACACATTAAATCCTCACACACACTATTAAACGAGGAGAACAACCATCTCAAAAGCCAAAACTCACAGCTGACTAAGGAGCTGAGTACTCTAAGTCACATAGCTGATGGGAACAAAGAGCTGAAGGCTGAGAATGCTAAATTAATAGCAGAGAGAGCTGCTATAGAAAAGAGAGAGAATGATCCCAAAAATGTGATTGCATCATTTACAAAGGCATCTAAATCACTGGATGACCTTATCATGAGCCAAAAAGAGTGTGGAGATAAGACAGCATAGGATTCAATTCCTTTGTGCAGGCAAAAAACTCCCAGTGATTTTGGAAAAAGGATCTTCAAGTAATGAAGCATCTCAAAATCCAAGACACCAAATGTTGCACCCACATTCACTCCAAAGCATAATCACAAACAAACCGGCCTTGGATATAAAGGAAAACAAACCGATTGAGTATCTTTGAGAGGACAAATGAGAAGAAATCCAAAGAGTTACTCAAAGAAACTCCAAACAGAAGTACTTTCGAAGAAAGAATCAATAGAGCTACCAAAAACCCCAAGTTTTATCAAAGAAACACATATGATGGGAATGGTAGAAACTACCCAAGCCAAGCTAACTGGAATAATGTGAAACATCAGCAAAAACCTATGGAATATAAGCCCAAATGGCAAAGGCCTAGAACTCAGCAAAGGCAAAAGAGTTATCATCAGCACACATATGCACCTAGGCACTACACTCAGAAATATCACAACTACCCAAAGAAGGCAATTGCTAAAACACATACACAGACATACATACAAAAGAGACAGTTGTATAAACCTAAAGCCCCCAAGCAATTTGCCAAAATAAGCTATGATTATGGCACAGATAGATGGCAACCTCTTGAGTCAATTCATTTGGCTATAGGTTGGTTGGATCATCTTACAAAGACTAACCCCTCGGACCCGCATAAGCATGGATACCTAAAACTAATTTCCTTAATTGCGGTTCAAGGAACAAATCGAGTGCCAAGGAACCTGGTACATGGATAGTGGTGCTCCCCGGACACATGACCGAAAACAAGAAAAATCACAAAATTCAAGGAGATTAGAGGCGCAAAAGTCATATTTGGAGGAAATGAAGCTCCAGGGAAATAAGAGGCACTTTGGATCCATCAAGAAAATGGATTAGAAATCACAGATGTTGCATATGTTGAAGGTCTCAACTTCAACTTTGTAAGATTAATCAACTCGTGACAAGGGCTATAATGTTGGATTCAATATGAGAGTGTGCCAAATTAAAGATCTTGAATCAAATGAAGTAGTGTTGCAAGGGTCCAGACAAAAGAACATGTATGTGGTAGATTGGTCGACTGCCATACCAAGCATTTGTCTGTTAGCAAAGAGTACAACCGAATCAAGTTGGTTGTGGCACAAAAAGCTGAGTCATTTGAACTTCAAGACAATTAACAAGCTTGCAAGGAGTCATCTTGTAGAGGGACTGCCAGACTCAGTGTACAAGAAGGAAAGTGTTTGTGATGCATGCCAGATGGGAAAGAAGAATCATAACTCAGTATTGTGTTGAAAATGGTATTGCTCATGAATTATTTGCAGCAAGGACTCCACAACAGAATGGAGTAGCAGAAAGAAGAAACAAAACCCTCAAGGAAGCTGCAAGGACCATGTTAGTGCTCGGCCGCTAAAAGATTTCGGGTCAAGTCATAAACACTGCATGTTATACTCAAAATAGATGCATGATTAATAGACAGCTGACAAAGACTCCCTATGAAATCTGGACAGGGAGAAAGCTAAATGTTGCATATTTTAGAATATTTGGTTGTAAATGTTTTATCCACAACAATGGCAAGGACAATCTAAAGGCTTTTGATGCTAAAGTCGATGAAGGTATCTTTTGGGATACTCAAATTTGGTGAAAGTAAATCCTATAGAGTCTTGAACAAGAGGACTATGGTCACGAAGAGTCTATCCATGTGGTTTTTGATGAACCTAATGTAAGTGGAGAAGATTTTGAAGAGTTAGCTGATAAGCTGAATCAACCGACTATGCAGAAGAGTCCCTATGTTGAAGCTGAAGCTGGAGCAATCAATCAAGATGAAGATGAAACGACCGAGTCTCAAAGACACCGAAAATCTGCAATGAATGAAGATGAAAGAGTCTCAAGACAACACAAAAGACGATCGAACCCACTAATTTACTTCAACCTGATGTGAGATGGCTGAGAGACCATCCACCAGAGCTAGTCATTGGAGATGTGAGAGATGGTGTAAGAACCAGATCAAGAGCTCAACAAGAAGCAATGTTCACTTGTTTTATTTCCCAAATAGAGCCAAAAGATGTGTCCCAAGCATTGGAGGACACACATTGGATTCAAGCCATGCAAGAAGAGCTGAATCAGTTTGAAAGAAACAAGGTATGGGAATTGGTGCAAAGACCAACCCATCAAAATGTTATTGGCACAAAATGGGTTTTTAGAAACAAAATGAATGAAGAAGGTTCTGGGATAAGAAACAAAGCAAGATTGGTAGCCAAAGGGTATTGCCAAGAAGAAGGAATATATTTTGATGAAACATTTGCTCCTGTTGCAAGATTAGAAGCAATAAAGATATTTCTTACCTATGCTGCACACAAAAACTTCATTGTATATCAAATGGATGTGAAAAGTGCATTCTTAAATGGACTGTTGGAAGAACAAGTCTATGTGAGCAACCTCCAGGCTTTGAGCAAAAGACCATTGGAGATAAAGTGTACAAGCTCAAGAAAGCCCTATATGGACTGAAACAAGCACCTAAAGCATGGTATGATACATTATCTCAATTTCTGACAGATAATGGATTCACCAAAGGCAAAGTAGATAGAACACTCTTCAGAATTCAAGATGGGGATAGTATACTGCTTGTTCAAATATATGTGGATGATATCATTTTTGGATCCACAAACAAAGAGCTATGTGATAAGTTCTCAAACCTCATGCAAGGTAAATTTGAAATGAGCATGATGGGAGAGCTGACATTCTTCTTAGGACTTCAAGTTAAACAGCTGAAGGATGGAACTTTCATAAGTCAAACAAAGTACACTCGAGATTTAATGAAGAAATTTGGTATGGAAGAGAAGTCTTCTGTGAAAATACCAATGAACACATCAGTCAAGATGGATATGGATGCAGATGGTAAAGCTGTAGATCAAATAAGATACAGAGCACTTATTGGATCACTGCTCTATTTAACAGCAAGCAGGCCAGAGATCACCTTTGCAGTAGGTGTATGTGCAAGATTCCAGATGCACCAAAAGAAAGCCATATGACTGCAGCTAAGAGAATCCTAAGATATTTGAAGGGATGCCAAGAAGTTGGCTTATGGTATCCAAAGGAAGGTGGATTCAAGCTTATTGGTTACTCAGACTCTGACTATGTTGGATGTAGAGTTGACAGGAAGAGTACTTCAGGAACTTGTCAAATGCTTTGAAACAGATTGGTTTCCTGGTTTAGCAAGAAGCAAAACTCAATAGCCACATCCACAAAAGCAGTACATAGTCATGCGCTTGTTGTGCCCAAGTCTTATGGATGAGACAACAGCTGAGAGATATGAAATTGAAGAAAAAGAAATTCCAATTATGTGTGACAATACAAGTGCTATTGCAATCACTCAGAATCTTGTGTTGCATTCAAGAACAAAGCACATTGATGTCAGATATCATTTTATAAGAGATCACGTTGAAAAGAAAGACATCACTTTGGAATACATCTCAACTAATAAACAGTTAGCTGACATATTCACCAAACCCCTATGTGAATCAAGATTTGAAGAACTTAAGCATGAGCTAAGGTTAATTGAGCTGAGTTGACACTCAGAAGACTCAACTAGAAGAGATGGAATGTGAAAAGATGAAAATAGAACAAGTCTCATGAATCAGCCAAGTGAATCAGCTGTATTAGGAAGTCAGCTGTATCGAGTTAGCTGACAGCTAAGTCACTATATGAAAGGAGAGAAGAAGAGCTGAGTCATTTGTGTAGTGAGCTGAGTCATTTATGAGATAAATGACAAAAACGCAATCGTTTTTAATGAGTGGGAATGTTTAAGGATGACGCTAGCGATATAACGGGTACAGTCAAAAGCTGCACAATAAGCATATGATTGGATATAAATGTTGTTGCATTAAATGCGAGCAATTAAATGCAATGAGGCGTGCTAAATCTGAGCCGTCGATCCTGACCAAAAGTCAAAAACCAAAAACACGTCCTTTCATAACCCTTATATACTCATTTTTTCAGTTTTCTCTCTCACACTTAAAAACTGTTCATCTTCAAGCATACGAAAGCCAGCCTTTTCTCTCTCGAAACCCTACCTGTTCTCAAAGCAAGTTCATCAAGATTTAATCGGTAGAATCTTCTAGAAATGTCACCAAAGACTGATTTCGTCAAGTTATCGAAGCAAATCCACACAAGCTCCTCAGTGGATTTCGAAGGCATGATTAAGCAGGGTATGGATGCAACCCTTGTGAAGAAAATCGCAGATATGTTGGAAAAATCTGGGCTTAAAGCCTTCTTGACGATAGAATACTCGCACACCTACCTGGAAGAGGTGGCGCAGTTCTATGTGAACGCCGAGGTGCAGGGTTAAGGGTTTAAGTCCTCCGTCCACCGCAAGGACATCATGATCACTGCTGAAGACCTTGCGGAGCTGTTAAGTTGGTATTTTACCAACTTATTTGAGTATTTTAGATTAGAATTTGGTTTTATTTTGGGTGTTTTTAGAGTCTTTAGAGTCCAATTTATTTCAAATAATAGTGTCGATGAAGAGTCACTACAGATTTGGTAGCCGAGAAATGAAGAAAACGATGAAAAAGCCAAGAAGAAAGAAGAAATCGCGTGTGAAAAAGGAAAAAATCGCACTTTGACCCAAGGATCGGGCGGGCGGTGCAGCGCAATGCCCGCCTGGCGCCACAGCAGCCGTGGCAGGATTTGGCGTGCGAGTTTGGAGCAGCATTTGCGCTGCAGCCGCAGGCGGCGGAAAAATGTTCGATGCGGGTGGCGCCTGCAGCTCAACGCCCGGCAAGCAGCGCCTGGCGACAACCTCACTTGAAGTTCTTTGGGCCCCGCAAAGGGGCGAAAAACCTATGCTTACCTACTCCCTTTCTTGGATTTTTGTGGCATATAAATACTAGCCTTGGGGCTTGAAATTAGGGATCTTGGAACCCTTGGGAAGAGAATAAAAACAGCTACAAGACAAGGAAGAAGGATTTGAGCATTTTGAGAAGAATTTGGAGAAGAAGATTTGAGGCTTCTATCATCTAGAAATAGAGAAGATCCCTCTACTCTTGTTCTTATTTTGTTGCTTTTCTTCATATCTTGTAAGATGTATTATTGTATTTTCATGGATTCATTTTCTTTAATCATGAGCTAAACTCTATAATTCTAGAGGATTGATGTAATCTATGTTTGAACTTATGTTTTGAGATTGTGGTTTGTCAATCTAGATCTATCAATTTATTTGTGCTATTTGGATCTATTGCTTCTAAATTATTTGATCAATAATTTAGATTGTTTGGTGTATTTGATTTGACACTTGAGAGAGGTAATTGAATACATGACCTTGGAATAGCATAACCTAGATTTCATAGAATTGAGAGATTTGTGAATCCTCAAGTCATTTATCAAGATTCATAGCTTTTATTGAGATTTTGATTGGTGATTTTTATAGAGATATTGATTTCCCAATTGAATCTAAAATCATTGGCACTTGAGAAAGGGAATGATTATTGTAGAAATCTTGACTTATAAATTGATAATTGATGATTGATAAACCATATTGACAACATAAGGGATAACTAGATTCATCATACCTCTAGAATTCATTTAATCATTTGGATAAACTCATTGATATTTTCATAGTCTTAATTTATTTTTAGTATTTTTAGTATAATCAACTCCATCAATTATTGAATTTCTAAATAAAGTTAGACTACTATAATATACTACTTAGCGATAATTTGATAATTATTCCCTGTGGATTCGACAACCTTACTTCTCTATATTAAAACTTGACACCGTAGACTTGCGGTTAGAAAATTTTCTAACAGGAGCATTGCTTATTACCGTCCGAGGGTATGCCGGAAATATACGAAGCTGATGTGGACTTGGCTGCTGCATGGAAAGAAGTAGCCAAACCCGAGTGTGCTACAAAAGTAGTCTACACAACTGAAAAGAAATTGCTGAAGGACGACTATCACAAGTTGATGGATGTCGTCTCAAAATGCGTCGATATGAAGTTTGACAGTTTCAACCAACTGTCAAAGACTAAGCTGATCGTCTTGGCTGCGATCATGCAAGGGAAGAAGGTTAATTGGGCTGAGTTCGTATACAACAGACTCTGCCAGAACATCGCGAACAAGACTTTCAAAAAAGATGGATCCTTTGGAAGATCACTCGGCTATGGCCTAGTTATTGGCCGCTTGATGGAAGTGAAGGGCATTCCCCTTCAGCATGGAAAGTCCTTCCATGTAAACAAGAAGATGTTTAGGGCTAATCTCTCAGAAGCCCAGAAGAGAGCCCATGCGAAGAGGGCGGACACCAGCCAGGAGAATCACCGACTGACGAGGAAACAGCTTGTTGCCTCCTCCAAAGAAAGCCGCCCGCTGACCGCAAAGGAGAAAGTTGCCCCTGCAACAGAGACAAAAGATGCACCTGCCCCTGCAGCCGAGTCACTTGCCCGAGCAGCCGTGTCTCCTGCCCACACAGCCGAGGTGGAGAAGGAAGCCCTAATACCCTCTCCGACCATCAAAAAGAAGAGGATTTCCAAGCCAAGAAAGGCAGCTCCTCAGTCAAAGAAAGATGCACCGGCCCCCGCCGCCAAGGAATTTGAGGAAGAAGTATCCAAACCAGAACTTTCTCTGGTAAGGACAAAAACACGAAGAAGAATCACCAAGCTCTCGGAGCTTGAGAAGACAGCTAAGTCTGCCACTCAGCTGGAGAAAATATCCGAGACTGCTAAAGAAGTGCAGTCTCCAGAAGTTGTTGTTGAAACAGCCAAGTCTGTTGAGGATGATCAGCAGAGGCAAATAAAAGACCCAGCTGTGGATAGAACAGCTGAGCAAGAAGAGGAAGCAAAGACAGCAGAATCTCCTAATGAGAGAGTTGTGTCTCCACATGCCCCTGATGCTGCTGAAGGTGAAGAACAGCAGGGTATGCTACCTTCCATTCCTTGAAAGGAAAGACAAGAACAAAATGATGATGATGATGTCATCATGTATTCACCTGTATATCCAGATATTCAGCGCCGTCTGCGTGAATGGAGGGCATGGAAGCTAAGCAACTCTAGGGTACAGTTCGAACGACCTGAGTTTATAGAAGAGGAAGAGGAGTTAATGCAATTCCTAGGGATTACCACTGCAAGACAGGCTCTTGATGAGGAAAATTGCATGGACATCCTCCGTATCATAAAGGCGGACGAGAAAGACAAAGCTGAAGAGCAACCCGTGCACTGGAGAAAGCAAACATATGTCCTTTCATGGGTACGCAGATTGGCAAAAGGTTCAATATTTCTACAATGGTATGAATGGGCATTCAAGAACTATTATAGATCTTTGCGGCAGGGGAGGTACATTGATGGCTAAAACTCCAAGTGAAGCCATGCTTTTACTCGAAGAAATGGCTGCCAATAGTTATCAATGGCCGTCTGAAAGATCTACGCCAAGAAAAGTTGCGGTGTTCTTGAACTTGATACTATGTCCGCATTGGCCTCTCAAATTTCCGCCTTGTCAAAGCAAATTGCTACACTAAGTCCAGGGAAAACAACAATCGAGGCAATCATGGAGATAAGTCAAGAAATTGTGAATCCCGATACGGAACAAGCGAATTATGTGAATAATCGGGGTTTCAACAATAGAGGGAATCAATTGCGACACATTATCATCCGGGACTTCGCAATCATGAAAACTTCTCGTATAGCAATACGAAAATGTGTTGCAACCACCTGGGATATCGAGAATCAAGCAAGTACGCAGTACACACGTGGGAGAACAAAAGCCATCTTTGGAGGAATTACTTAGTTCATTCCTTGTAGAATCAAGAGCAAGGATGAACAAAGCCGATTCTAACATAGAAAATCTGGTTTCAAGGGTTACAACAATTGAAAGTCATCTCAAATCTTTGGGGACACATGTGGGTCAATTGGCCACGGCTATTAATTCACAACAGAAAGTTGATATGTTTCCAAGTAACACCGAGGTGAACCCACGGGAACATTGCAATGTCATTAAGTTGAGAAGTGGGACAGAATATGATGAACCAAAGATGCCTGCTCATGCTACCAAAGAACCAGAAGCAAGCTCTGAAACACTCCAAAATGAAGAGGGCATCGATAAGCAATCAGAAAAGGCTAAAAATTGAGGTAAAACCAATTTCCAATTCTGATAATGTGTTGCCAAATGCTCTTCCTTTTCCACAGAGATTTCAGAAGAAAAAGTTGGATGCTCAATTTTCCAAGTTTTTGGAAATATTCAAGAAAATTCACATCAACATCCCTTTTGCCGATGCACTCGAGCAAATGCCAAACTATGCAAAATTCATGAAGGATGTGATGTCGAGAAAGAGAAGGTTGGAAGCATATGAGACGGTCAATCTCACGGAAGAATGTAGCGCCATTTTGCAAAGAAAGCTACCACAAAAATTAAGAGATCCTGGGAGTTTCACTATCCCTTGCACTATTGGTGATTCTTATTTTAATAAAGCTCTTTGTGATTTAGGTGCTAGCATTAATCTTATGCCGTTATCAAGCTCGAAACTTGGCCTTGGAGAAATAACGCCATCCACCATCACATTGCAATTAGTCGATAGATCACTCACCTACCCAAGAGGAGTGATTGAAGATGTGTTGATCAAAGTGGATAAATTCATATTTCCTGGCGACTTTGTGGTCTTTGGATATGGAGGAAGATCATGAAATGCCCTTGATTCTTGGGAGACCTTTTCTAGCAACGGACGAGCTTTAATTGACGTGCAACGAGGAGAGTTAACATTACGGGTAAATGATGATGAGGTACTATTTAACATTTATAAAGCAATGAAATTTCAAGAGGAACCTCACACATGTCATTTTATTGATAAGATCGAACAATGTGATCAAACGGAAGTTATAAAACAAGATTTAAGAGATCCGTTAGAACATTGTTTGATTAATTCAATAATGAAATGTGATGAGGAAGATAGTGATGATATTGATTTGCTTGAGTTTATTCTTTCCCTTGAGGCTAAAGAAATTGTAAAAGAAAAACAAAAGGAAGCATTAGAAAATGCAAATATTGAAAATATTCCGAAGGTACTTTAAACTAAAGAAACTTCCTAACATCTTCAATATGCATTTTTGGGAAAAATAAAACTTACCCGGTAATTGTTTCTCGCTTCATTATCTTCATCCGAATTGGATAAGTTGTTGCGTGTGCTTCGTGAACATAAGTCGGCTGGGTTGGTATATTTATGATTTGAAAGGTATAAGTCCTTCCATTGTAATGCACAAAATTTTAATGGAAGAATCTTATAAACCATCTATTGAACACCAAAGACGACTTAATCCCGCAATGAAAGAAGTCGTGAGAAATGAGGTTTTAAAGTGGCTAAAGACAGTATTATTTATGCCATTTCGATAGTTCATGGGTGAGTCCTAAGATAAAGTTGTCCCTAAAAAGGGAGGTATGACAAATTGAAAAATGATAACAATGAATTAATATCTACACGAACCTCACACAGATGGTGAGTATGTATTGACTATAGAAAATTGAATAAAGCTACTCGTAAGGATCATTTTCCCTCCCCTTTATTGATCAAATGTTGACAAAGTTGGCGTGTTATGAATATTATTGTTTTCTTGATGGCTATTCGTGATACAATCAAATCGCCATTGCCCCGAAGACCAAGAAAAGACTACTTTTACATGTCCATATGGTACTTTTGCATTTCGCAGATGCCATTTGGATTATGTAATGCACCGCTACTTTTCGTGAGGTGTATGATGGCGATTTTTCATGGTATGGTTGAGGAAATCATGGAAATTTTTATGGACGATTTTTCTTTTTTTGGTACTTCTTTTGACCATTGTTTACATAACTTATCTATGGTTTTGCAACGTTGTGAGGAAACTAATCTTGTACTTAATTGGGAAAAATGTCACTTTATGGTCAAAGAAGGATTGTACTTGGACATCGTATTTCTTGTACATGTTTGGAAGTTGATGGCGAAGGTTGTGGCTATTGAAAAGCTACCCCACCTTCAAATGTGAAAGGCATAAGAAGCTTTTTAGGGCATGCAGGATTTTATAGGAGATTCATAAAAGATTTTTCAAAAATTGTTAAACTACTTTGTAATCTCCTTGAAAAAGATGCTATCTTTTGCTTTGACGAGTTGTGTTTGCGCAGCATTTGAACAGATAAAAAGGCACTCATTTCAACTCCGATTATGATAGTGCGGATTGGACTCAACCATTTGAGCTCATGTGCGATGCAAGTGATTATGCAAAGGATGCCGTTCTTGGTCAAAGTAGACATAATTTTTAAAGCTATTTACTACGCAAGTAGGACCATGATTAACGCCCAACAAAACTACACCACCACAGAAAAAGAGATGTTGGCGGTAGTTTTTGCATTTGATAAATTCGAGCTTACTTGGTGGGTACAAAGGTGATTGTTTATACGGATCATGCGGCAATCCGATATCTTTTCTCCAAAAAGGATGCAAAACCCTCGGTTAATTCGATGGATTTTGCTCTTGCAAGAATTTGATATTGAGATTCGAGATAAAAAAGGAAGTGAGAATGTGGTTGCCGATCATCTATCCCGCCTGAGCAACCTTACGAGGTGATTGAGAGTCCAATAAAAGAATCATTTCCGATGAACAAATTATGCGTGCGAGACATCATTACCTTGGTACGCAGATTTTGTTAATTACCTCAGCGGAGGAGTTTTGCCACGGACTTGACTTCACACCAAAAGAAAAAAATTCCTACATGATGTTAAGTCTTATTTGTGGGATGATCCGTTATCGTTCAAGAGATGCTTGATTCTATCATTCGTCGTTGTGTTCCTAAGGAAGAAATTGAGAGATTCTTCAACATTGTCATTCATCATCTTATGGGGACATTTCGCCAACCCGAACCGCTGCAAAGGTACTACAATCTGGTTTTTATTGGCCAACATTATTCAAGGATTGTTATGCCTTTGTGAAAACTTGTGATCGATGCCAAAGGGTTGGTAATATTTCACGGCGTCATGAGCTTCCTTTGACAAACATAATGGAGGTGGAATTGTTTGATGTATGGGGTATTGACTTTATGGGACCATTTCCGCGTCCCCCATGGAAATTTGTACATTTTGCTTGCGGTTGATTATGTCTCCAAGTGGGTTGAGGCGATTGCTACACCAACGAATGACGCTAAGGTAGTACTCAAATTCTTGCACAAGCATATTTTTACTCGGTTCGGTACTCCTCGAGCTATTGTAAGTGATGAAGGTACGCATTTTTGTAATAAATTATTTAACAACCTTCTTGCTAAATTTGGTGTGCGTCATAAGATTGCGCTTGGTTACCATCCTCAATCTAATGGTCAAGCCGAAATTTCCAATCGTGAAGTGAAACAAATTCTTGAAAAACGGTGAGTTTTAATCGAAGGATTGGGCACAAAAGCTCGATGATGCTTTGTGGGCTTATCGCACGGTTTATAAAACACCCATTGGTATGTCACCATATCGATTGGTGTTTGCAAAGTGTGTCATTTGCCGGTTGAACTTGAGCATCGAGCTTATTGGGCAATTAAGAAATCAATTTTAACTTGAAAGAGGCTCAGAAAAACCGATTACTTCAATTAAACGAAATGGAAGAATTTCGCACAAGAATCATATGAAAATGCCAAAATGTATAAGGAAAAAATGAAAAAATGGCATGATCAAATGATTTTGCGACGTGAATTCTTACCCGCCAACAGTGTTATTGTTCAATTCTCGATTGAAACTCTTTCCGTAAACTCAAGTCGCGATGGTCGACCATTTGTGGTTGAACGTGTATTTCCTTATGGTGCCGCTTGAGTTGAGAGGAACGATGGGAATTGTTCCAAGT
This sequence comes from Rehmannia glutinosa, assembly GCA_016081115.2. Taxonomy (NCBI): domain Eukaryota; kingdom Viridiplantae; phylum Streptophyta; class Magnoliopsida; order Lamiales; family Orobanchaceae; genus Rehmannia; species Rehmannia glutinosa. The sequence goes on along the minus strand of CM071936.1, from coordinate 98,393,053 downwards.
AAACGAACAACGATTGAAACATTATTTCGAACGAAGTAAGGAAGGTTTTAAATCTTCCGCTTGGTGATGAAATTTCTTGAGCTCGAATAGTTGAGTCCGGCTAACGACTATAATTTAGCGCTTCTTGGGAGGCAACCCAAGTGATTTTCGTGTGATCGAATTTTTGTGTGATTTTATTTTATTTTAATTTTTTTTTTTAGTTTGTTGGGTGTTTATTTGAATTTTGGTGTGATTTTTGTGTGAATTAATTTGTGTGTGATTTTTAAATTTTTAGTTAAATTGTGATTTTTAAATTTAAAAAAAAATGAAAATACTGGTAGTGACACAGAATATTACTGGAAATGGCCAGTCTGAGACAAAAAGAGAAAAAAATTTGGGCATGCGAGCATTTTAAATGTCACTCCCTTAAAAGCCAGCCGCGATCGATGGTTGGGCACATAAAAGGGCTGAATAAGCCTCAGTTTTCTTTACAAACAAAACACACACACACGCCTATCTTACTTTCTTCTACAAAAATCCCACCTAGCATTCACTTATACACCATTCAAGTGGGCAATTGAGCAACTTAATCATCAAATTCATCTTCTTCATCAATTGGGTAAGTGAGCTTCAATTGTACACCAATTTTCTTCAAATTTTCAAGCTTAGGTTAAAAATGTGGGAATTTTCAATATCATTATAATTTCGAAATTCTTGATAAATTGTGATGATATATGATTATATTGTGCTTGAATTGGTTGGTGTTGAAAAATGGGCATGAATTGAATTTAAAATTTGGTGTTCATCTCTTCTTTGCATATATGCCTACAAGGTGTTTGTTAAAATGCCTCAATGAAAAATATTACACCTAGGCATTTGATTCTTGTCATCATTGTGTACTAAAGGTTATTTGATCATGAATTGATGACAAGGATGCATAATTGTTGATTTGTTGCCTAATTCCTAACCCCTAACTCCTATTGTGTGTTCTATGTGTATTTTGCTTGTGTTATTTTTCGTGTGATTTCCGATCAATTAAAATGCCAAGAACAAAGAATGCAAGCAAGGGCAAAAAGGTGGCGAGTACTTCCGAGAATATGATACTAGTCGTTTCGTAAGCTTAGAGGCACAAAATCTTTTTTATGAGAAATTAAGCACAAAGAGCATAACCGCGGAACGGGGGTTACAACCGGGGCCGAATGATGGTGAACTTGCACAAATGATACATCAGAAGAAATGGAAAAAAACTTTGTGCACAACCTAGACCATTCGCACCGAATATAGTCAAAGAGTTTTATGCAAATGCAAAGACCAAAAATGGCTATAACTCAGAGGTTTTCGTGACGTGGAGTAAACAAGGTATACACTCATTCAATAGCGATAAGAGAATATTATGGACTCCCTGAGGTGGATCACTCACCGTGACGCTGAATTTATCTCGCAACCACCAAGTATGGAGGAGATTTGTAATACCTTATGTCGGCGAATCGTGGTACGTCATATAAAAGTAGTGGGAGGTGCTACTACTTTTCCGCACACGAAGTCTTAGTCGATATGGGCGAGCTTGGTACCACTTCATATGCAACAACTTGATACCAACCAAGCATGTTAGTGATGTAACTAAAGAACGAGCTCATCTTCTATATGCCATAGTTAATTGACATACACCGACCAGTAAAGGTAATTATTGCAACGCCCCTTCATAACAAAATGCTACAACCCAAAACAGGGGACTAATCTTACCGAGTTTAATTTGTGGGTTATGTAAAGAGGAGAGTGTTACATGGGATAGCTCCGAGCCATTGAAAATCCTAAGGGACCCATAGATTCGGCTACTATTGCTTCTTATGACGAGTGGGCGGTGTGCCTAATCCGGCGGTGCGGGATATATTCTTCATCCCGACTTTGCTTTCTACCGGCTATTGAGCCTCGATACTCATGCCCAACCACGAATATTGACGCTCCATCCGGTTCAAAGAAGAAGACGTTCTCGTTCTAGACGCGCACATACAATGTTCTCTTCGTCGCACTAGTTCGCAAAATGCGAGAATTGAGAAGGGCTTTTGTAGTCGAAAGCAACGCCACGAGCCGCACGAGAAGAATATGAGAATGAGCACAATCGAGTACTTGCCTGGATATATAGCCGTACACACCCGCAATTCCCAGCCTTCCCAATACCACCACCACCGGTCCTATTGCTCATTTTTCACCACACGACTCCGATGAGGAGTCCTAGAGCTCCAAATATCGGAAAGTTTTCTCACTCTCCATTGAGGACAATGTTCAATTTAAGTTTGGGGGGGTGTAATCAGATTTTGTGTCTTTTTCAACAGACGTAGTCGTGTCCAAAAAAAAAAAAAAAAAATTCGAGTTGAGTCGAGTCGGGTAGTTTGTTGAACTATAGAACTACATGACTAAGTAGATTTGTTGATCACGAGTTGAACTGGCGTCATGAAAGCATGCTTTTAAGTGGTGATCTATATTTTGCTTCATTGATTTCATATTCATGCATAATTCTCGTTAACTTATTTGAAAATGATTAATGAAGTCGAGTGTTGCTTGTATGATCCCACCGGATTCTAGAACTTGTTTGATCACTAATTGAGGCGAAATCCTAGGTGAAATAACATAAGGAAATGATTTAGGCCATCTTTGAATAAAAGCTAGAGCCAAAATGACTACATTTGTACGATATAATTTCCTCACTAGTGTCCCCTTTGAGCCTATTAAACCCGTTTTCTTTGCAACTAATTTTTTTACCTTGAACTTACACATGTGAAAATCCTAATTACCCATCACTCATACACACAAAATGATTGAAGGTTGAGGAGGATGTGATAAGTAAGGTAGATGTTCATTCGCATGAAGTTGCCGAGAAAAAAAATAATGAAACCCCATGTGTTAAAATATGCAAAAGATCAAGTTTGGGGTCTCGAAAAAAAAAAATGAAAAAAATGTTGAAAATAGAGGCTCGTAAAGGAGAATAATTGAAAATTCAACAAAAGTGAAGGTAGCCATTTTGTTTGGCAATTGGTGATTTGAAGAGGTAATTGTGTGTTTGGGTGAATTGAGCCACTTAATCCTAAATTTTCCTACCCGACCCTAAGCCACATTACAAGCTTTGGAAGCCCTATTGATCCATGTGTTATATTAGCCTACATTAGTGGAGATTAGTGTGAATAACAAGCCTATGGAATCCGGTAGTCATTATCTTTTGATACTTAGAAGTGGATCATCTTGATAACGTTTGATTGCGTAAATCAATTTGAATAATGTAAATGAATTTTCATGAATATTCAACACTTTTGATCACAATGTTAAAATGCATGCTTGATTGATAGTGAAATGAGTTTTTAGACAAATTTTATTGGTTTATGGAGTTTTGTAGTTGCTTGTGTTGTTGCATTGTTTGTCTTTCATTTTGGAGTTATAATTGTTTGAGGACAAACAATAGCTTAAGTTTGGGGGTATTTGTTAAGTTGGTATTTTACCAACTTATTTGAGTATTTTAGATTAGAATTTGGTTTTATTTTGGGTGTTTTTAGAGTCTTTAGAGTCCAATTTATTTCAAATAGTGTCGATGAAGAGTCACTACAGATTTGGTAGCCGAGAAATGAAGAAAACGATGAAAAAGCGCCGAAGAAAAAGAAAAATCGCGTGTGAAAAAAGAAAAAATCGCACTTTGACCCAAGGATTCAAGCGCTGCAGCGCCGACCTGGCAACCAAATACGCCAGTGGCGCGTGCGAGTTTGGAGCGAGCATTTGCGCGCAGCGCCCGGCGGAAGAAATGTTCGATGCGGGTGGCGCTGCAGCGCTTCAACGCCCGGCGATGCAGCGCCCGGCGACAACCTCACTTGAAGTCACGCCGCAGCTCGCCATGCACGGCCCCGCAGCGCCCGTGCGATAAATCGGGCACGTAATTGCTGGCGCGCCGCAGTTTCATGCTGGTGCGCTTGCAGCGCCGGGCGGGGCGGAAAACCTATGCTTACCTACTCCCTTTCTTGGATTTTTGTGGCATATAAATACTAGCCTTGGGGCTTGAAATTAGGGATCTTGGAACCCTTGGGAAGAGAATAAAACATCTACAAGACAAGGAAGAAGGATTTGAGCATTTTGAGAAGAATTTGGAGAAGAAGATTTGAGGCTTCTATCATCTAGAAATAGAGAAGATCCTCTACTCTTGTTCTTATTTTGTTGCTTTTCTTCATATCTTGTAAGATGTATTATTGTATTTTCATGGATTCATTTTCTTTAATCGTGAGCTAAACTCTATAATTCTAGAGGATTGATGTAATCTATGTTTGAACTTATGTTTTGAGATTGTGGTTTGTCAATCTAGATCTATCAATTTATTTGTGCTATTTGGATCTATTGCTTCTAAATTATTTGATCAATAATTTAGATTGTTTGGTGTATTTGATTTGACACTTGAGAGAGGTAATTGAATACATGACCTTGAATAAAGATAACCTAGGATTTCATAGAATTGAGAGATTTGTGAATCCTTGAAGTCATTTATCAAGATTCATAGCTTTTATTGAGATTTTGATTGGTGATTTTTATAGAGATATTGATTTCCCAATTGAATCTAAAATCATTGGCACTTGAGAAAGGGAATGATTATTGTAGAAATCTTGACTTATAAATTGATAATTGATGATTGATAAACCATATTGACAACATAAGGGATAACTAGATTCATCATACCTCTAGAATTCATTTAATCATTTGGATAAACTCATTGATATTTTCATAGTCTTAATTTATTTTTAGTATTTTTAGTATAATCAATTCCATCAATTATTGAATTTCTAAATAAAGTTAGACTACTATAATATATTACTTAGCGATAATTTGATAATTATTCCCTGTGGATTCGACAACCTTACTTCTCTATATTAAAACTTGACACCGTAGACTTGCGGTTAGAAAATTTTCTAACAGGAGCATTGCTTATTACCGTCCGAGGGTATGCCAGAAATATACGAAGCTGATGTGGATTTGGCTGCTGCATGGAAAGAAGTAGCCAAACCCGAGTGTGCTACAAAAGTAGTCTACACAGCTGAAAAGAAATTGCTGAAGGACGACTATCACAAGCTGATGGATGTCGTCTCAAAATGCGTCGATATGAAGTTTGACAGTTTCAACCAACTGTTAAAGACTAAGTTGATCGTCTTGGTTGCGATCATGCAAGGGAAGAAGGTTAATTGGGCTGAGTTCGTATACAACAGACTCTGCCAGAACATCGCGAACAAGACTTTCAAAAAAGATGGATCCTTTGGAGGATCACTCGGCTATGGCCTAGTTATTGGCCGCTTGATGGAAGTGAAGGGCATTCCCTTTCAAAGATGGAAAGTCCTTCCATGTAAACAAGAAGATGTTTAGGGCTAATCTCTCAGAGCCCGAAGAAGAGCCCTATGCGAAGAGGGCGGACACCGGTGAGGGAATCACCACCTTTGAGGAAACGATTGTTGCCTCCTCCAAAGAAGAAAGTCGCCCTGCGGCCAAGCAAGGAGAAAGTTGCCCCGCAACAGACAGACAAAAGATGCACCCTGCCCTGCAAGTCACCCCGAGCAATCGTGTCTCCCGCCCACACAAAGAGGTGGAGAAGGAAGCCCTAATACCCTCTCGACCATCAAAAAGAAGAGGATTTCCAAGCCAAGAAAGGCGCTCCTCGGTCAAAGAAAGATGCACGCCCCCGCCGCCAAGGAATCTGAGGAAGAAGTATCCAAACTTAACTTTCTCTCGTAAGGACAAAAACACGAAGAAGAATCACCAAGCTCTCGGAGTTGCTTGAGAAGACAAAATAAGTCTCGCCACTCACCGAGAAAATATCCGAGACCGCTAAAGAAGTGCGATCTCGGTTGTTGTTGAAACAGAATGTCTGCCGAGGATGATCACAGAGGCAAATAAAAGACCCAAACAGTGGATAGAACAAATTGAGCAAGAAGAGAAGCAAAGACAAAGCAGAATCTCCTAATGAGAGAGTTGTGTCTCCACATGCCCCGATCTTCAAGGTGAAGAACAAGGTATGCTACCTTCCATTCCTTGAAAGGAAAGACAAGAACAAAATGATGATGATGATGATGTCATCATGTATTCACCAGATATCCGGATATTCAGCCGTCGCCTCGCGTGAATGGAGGGCATGGAAGCTAAGCAACTCTAGGGTACAAATTGACGACCGAGTTTATAGAAGAGGATGAGGAGTTAATGCAATTCCTAGGGATTACCACTGCAAGACAGGCTCTTGATGAGGAAAATTGCATGGACATCCTCCGTATCATAAAGGCGGACGAGAAAGACAAAGCTGGAAAGCAACCCGTGCACTGGAGAAAGCAAACATATGTCCTTTCACTAGAACTCCAGACCACTCTCATCCTCATTTTGATATGTTCTCCGACAGTGATGAAGACATGGATCCTGCTGCTGCAAAGGAGAAGTCGAATATGCAAAGAAGCCACGCAGAATCCAAATTGATGCATGAGCAACAAATGAGGAAGGACTGGAGAGTCTTCTAAATCTCAGCTGGATATTGATCCGTTGGGAGTGGTATAGCAGATTGCCACAGTTATTGTTGTAACCACTTCCCCAGTTCACTCAGAAGACGGATCCAAGGGACATGGCGATGACACTGGGAATTTGGGCACCCAAGTTGATCCAACCCCTGGCGAAGGTGTCTTACCACTTGTCCCTACGGATGAACACTCAATGGAAACAGCCGGGAGTCTGGAGCAGAGTGACCCCACCATCAGTCATTCAGCTGGTGCGCCAGCTGAGGGGGAAAATCACTCCACTACAACTAGGTCGGAGGATACTGCGGATGACTCCACAATGAAGGAAGGAGGCGAAGTGGAGAAAGAGAAAGAAAAAGAACAACAACAAGTTGCCAATGACGGCTCGGATAGTTGAGTCTCGTCCCACCAAGTGCCAAGCCTTTGCGGCGAGGACACGCTAATGCAACGAGGGCACGGATGGAAATGCCCCTGGGAGTTAACATTCTCGGGCCGAAAGTGCAATCCAAGGGGTTGAGACTCCTTCGATGCCATGGTCCAAGACCCTAAGATAGTCAGTGTCTGCGTCGAAGGGAATGTAGAAAAGCCGTTACTGCAGCTTGAGACTCGCTAAAGGTATTGAAGGCCCAAGGAGGTTGAGACTTCCCCAGGGTAAAGAGAAAGAAACACAGAACATCCCTCATGTTCACATTGAAGAATCCGGAAGGAGATTAGTGCACTTCATGATTTCCAAGACAACCCTGATATATCATTTCTGGGATCTGAAGATGAAGCTGAGTCCACCCCCATTTCACATCCCAAGGACCCAGCTGAGGATGTTCTTCCGCAGACGAGTCAGCCAAGCTTCAAAGCTGCTCATCAAACATTCAAATTTGATGATGAACCAAGCCCCCAGGTTCCATCATCCCGATGACGCTGTTGATACAAAGAGACCGCCTACGCAATTGGAAAATCCTACGAGACCGACGAAGTTTCTTAAGAAGATTGAGGCTCGGTCACCGGCAACAACATTCAACTCGCCCGGTGCCACAACTTCAATCACAAGCAGCTACCAAAGCTGGAGCAGAAACGACCTCTCGTACAATTTCACATGTACGAGACGATGCATTTGAAGAGACCTTCCCATTTTCACTCAAACTACCTGCACTAGACGAAGAAAGTGCAAAAGAACAGAAGAAGTACTCTGCATGAGAAGAACCCATCATCCCTATCGACTCTATTGTACCAAAGCAGAATCGATTTCGATGTTGAATGGCCGCCACCGAATCGGAAGTGACAAACAAATCCGTGAAGTCTTCAAGAAAATCTGCAGAGATACCGAGAGGATCGAACGACATCAGCCTCATTGTACATGTGGGTGACAATCGAGATGCTACCCTCACAAACTTAAGAGGATAGTGATAAGAATCGTGAGTGGTGTCGGCAGAATCAGAATGCGACTTCGAACAAGTTCGTTACTTCAAGGCACTCTATAACAGATGCTTGTTTGGAGCGCAGATAATGCCGACATGAAGCAGAAAGAATGCATGAGTACATTGAGAGGTTGCATGCCTCTCAAAAACCGAAATGGAGCCATACAGGAGTTTTAGAAGAAAGAAATTTTGCGACTTGAGGAGACTATGAATGCCAAATCCAAACTCCTCGTGGCTGAAATGAAATCGTTAATCTAAGGCCACTCGCTTCGAATTTCGTACATCCTATGCCGCAGAGACTCCAAGCGAGAATTCCATTCCTATCACCGCCTTGATTTCATGCTTGCGGGCATGTTTCGGAGTTCCTCTCTCTCCTTTGATGATGCCAAAAAGGGGGAAGAGGAATACCCAAGATGTTGAAGGAGACGGTACATGAGAAAGGTGAAAAGGAGACAAAATGCCACTCTTGAGAGAAGAAAGAGATAAAGCAGTTGAAAAAAAGAGGAAGGAGAAGGAAAAGTTGTTGAGGGGGAAAGGTCAAAAGATGTGACCTTAATGCTTGTCTTTAAACCTCGGCAGAAGGTCATGTCACAAATAGCATAATCAAGAACCGCAATGACTCGCGCCCATCACTCTTCGTGCCTATGTCTCATAAAAAAAAAAGATTGTAGAAACAGAGATGGAAGAGTTCGACAAATGCAATCGGATGTCCCTGTTGAAGAAATGTTGAAACAATTCGGAGGCATTCCGACAGGTAAAGATACAGATGTCATTCCAGATGATGGACAAGAGCCAAGATCTGTTGAAGAATTCAAAACGCTCGAATCCGAAGGATACTTCAAAAACATGTCCATAGCCCAAGCCTGGGATTTGTACTGGGAGAAAGGTCTGAAGATATGTGAAGAAGCTGATAGGCAACAGACTACTAGCAGCCATTCAGCTGGTAAGAAGAAGACCCCAGTTCAATATACGCCCAGAGGAGGAGGAAGTAGTGGTGTAGGAAGAGGTTTTCGACCTAGACCTTTGCCCAAAAATATTGAATATGTAGATCCAGGCAAGAAAGGAAAGACCTACTGGGCTGGATATGATGCTATTGCCAATCTGGAAGTGGAGAGGAAAAATGTTGAATATGTCAAAAGAAATGAAGAAGAAAATCGAAGACAAACACAATCAAAAGAGAGACAAGAAAGAAAAAGAAAAGATGAAGTCCAAGAGAGCCTACGACGAGAAGAAGAAGGCGGTGAAGAAGAAAAAGAATAGAAAGAGAGCCGACGAAAGACAGAGTCAAGAAGAAAGAAGGAGAGACAAATAAGACGATGAAGTGTTGTTGCTAACCCCTTCATGTATTTTACTTTTGTAAATACATATGTATGTAAGTCTTATGTACATTTAATGAAAAATCAGATTTTGCGTAGATATAAGTATGCTCGATTGCTCGATACACATTGTAAACAAATGTAAAGAACAAGAATGATATGATCAATAAAACGATCTATTCAAAGACATACATTCTTTGTTTCTCGCATTGTCTGTATGTATCTCTGCTGTTTATATTTTATTTTAATCTCGTTAAGTTTTGGCATCACCAAAAAGGGGGAAATTGTTGGGAAATTTATTGTTTAGATTTTGATGAATGCCATGTAAAAACTTAGACTAGAAAGTTGGCACCCCATTTTTCTTGTAATTCTTATTGTAATAGATAGGGCTGAATAAGCTGAGTCAAGTAAGCTATGCCTGGAAGAACAAGAAGTCAACTGAAGATGTGAAGAGAAGACTCCGCTGAAGAACAACTGAGTATGGCCAAGAAACCACACCAAGGACTCGACTGTGAGAAGAGTAAGTTAAATCAACCCAAGAAGCCAAGTCAAGTTGAAGTGACAGATGAGTCTTTCAATCATTGGACCAGACTCAAGTCACCTGGGAAAAGGCAGCTGCAAAGAGGAGTTAACTGAAAAGAATCTGTTGCACAAAAGTCAAGAACATTACTTAAATAAGTAATACTTTCATGTTGCCATGTCTTAAAGTGCTCAGTCCTAGAAGCGTGCAAAAGGAATAAACCAATGGGAAGCACTGCACCTCGTGTCAGAACCTGAAAAGCTGGACATTCATTTAATACGATGAAAGGTCTATATCTCAAGATTGAAGACCAAGAGAAGACAAGCCAACGAACACAAGTGACTTTTGAAAATCAGCCTATCTCTTCAACGGGCATATTTTTGAAAGTTCACTATAAAAGGCTGAGGAATCACTTTGAGAAAAGGTTACCTTGATTACCTGAACAACGAACAAACAAGCATTATTCACTCTGTAACCTGCAAAATATTCTCAAAATATTCAAGCAAAATCCTCAAGCCTAAATCTCGAAGGATATCGATCCAACACTAAGCTGTGAAGGAAAGACAACTTCAAACTGTTGAAGAGAAAACTTTTGAAGAATCAAAAGGGGTCTACTTTCCAAGGAGGATTGTATGAAGGTTCAAGGTCGAACCAATCTCAAGTTATTGGAGGGCTTCGTGATCAAATCCAAGAAGCTTGAGAAAGTGAGCTGAAGTATCAAGGCAGCCGCCCTGTGAAGAAGCTGAGTCGGACGAGAAGCCAACTGAGTGATCAAGGCATCTCCAGACTGAGTCCCAAATGAGCAAGTCAGCTGTGTGACCAAGACTTGTATCTGGACTGATAACCACTTTGTAAATCGATCATTACCTAGTGGATTCCTCCAGGAGTTGGAGAAGAGAGGAGTAGAAGAAATATCCCATCTTCGAACCTCTATAAAAATTATTGTGTCATTTATATTTCAGCATTTTATTTCTGCATACTCATTTCATATCTGCTGATAATTTGCTATCTAACTGAAAATTAACAAAGTGCTAAAACCAAGTGTTAAAACAAAGTTAAATCAAATTCAAGGGTGATAAGTCTTCCAAATTTAAAATCTCATCACAAACCGAGTTAAGGTTTAGTCTAAACAATCTGAAAGTTATTCTATCAACAGGCTCTTTCGAGTCATTGAGTGGCTAACTCTACGATTAACTAACTTAGTTGTCCATCAATGACTTAGTTGTGGAATTAACTCTGTTTTATTTTAAAAGGACTAAAATATGAAAAGTTGGTAAGGTTTATTCAACCCCCCTTCTAAACCTTACTCACACCCCTTGGGACCTACATTTTTTGCGGATGATAATATCATCTTCGTACATGCTACTGAGCGAGAGATAAATGAAACAAAGGAGATCATATCATCGCATTTAACGGGCTTCTCTCCAAAAAATCAATCTTGAAAAGTCTGAAATCTCATTTAGTAAGGGAAACTCGCGCACTAACCATGAGGCTTTGGCGGGGACATTGGGGGTGCGACTTGTTCATAAGCAGAATATTTATCTAGGGACTCCGACGACAGTGGACAGATCTAAAAAAAATGTTTTTGCAATGCTTGTAGACCGGGTTCTAAAAAGTCAAGAATTGGAAAAGTAGGTTTTTGTCCATGGCAAGGCAAAACCACGCTGATAAAGGCAGTCCCCCAAGCCATCCCAACCTACTTAATGAGTTATTTTCTGCTCCCCATGCAAACGTACCAACAGATAAATTCTATTATCAGTAATTTTTGGTGAGGACAAAAATGAGACGAAAGGCGCATCCATTGGTGTTCTTGGCGAGAAATCTGCAACTCTAAGATTGAAGGAGGATTGGGTTATCGAGATTTGCATTGCTTTAATTTAGCTATGGTGACGAAGCAGGGATGTCGTTTGGTGCAGGATGAGAGCTCCCTTCTTTCCAAAGTTCTAAAGGTTAAATACTACCCTCGGGTAACCTTTCTACAAGCCTCGACTGGTCATAATCCATCTTTCATGTGGAGAAGCATCGTGGCGAGTAGAAATGTTCTTGAACGTGGTATTAGATGGAATATTGGGAATGGGACTGAGGTTAGGCTTTGGCATGATCCCTGGATACCGGAAAATCAAGGATTTAATCCAATTTCGTGGCCCCCCACGACGGATCATATGAATTTACTTGTAGCGGATTTAATTTCTATGAGAGTGGGACATGGAGTGCCCAAGCGGTTTCAGAGAATTTTGATCAATCAGATGCTAAAGCCATTTTTTCTATTCCTATATGTGTAAACAGTAACAAGGATAGAATGGTTTGGCATTTCTCCAAAGATGGGTTGTACCGTGTGAAATCTGGATATAAAATTGCAACTGATTTAAGAGATGCGGAAACGGATACGGCTTCCGGTCGAGTCAAGAGGGAATTATGGCGGTGGATTTGGAACATGAAGGTCCCCCCCCAAGATTCAAGTCTTCTTATGGCGATGTGTGAAACGGATATTACCTATAAAGGTAGAGTTACGCAGAAGAGGAATCGACTTGGACCCGATATGTCGGAGATGTGGCTTGGAGGAGGAAACTATCGAACACGTGGTGCGAGATTGTCATTGGGCTGAATTGTTTTGGAACACCTGTCCACTTCGGATTCAATTAGCAGTTGGGATGGATCGAGGCAACATTTGTGATTGGTTGGAGCTGGTTCGAAAAACAGGGGATAAGGATAGCCATTGCATGTTTGTTGTTCTCTTTTGGGCTTTATGAGATGCTAGAAACAAAATGTATTTTAATGATAAAATGGTTAGTCATGAAATATGTTTTGACTTGGCAAACAGATACATGAATGAGTTCATGCAGGCGCAAAGGTTGATTCAATCTACTCGAGCGGAAAAATGGAAAGAGGTTTGGACTCCTCCAGATGTTGGCTCTTTTAAAATCAATACTGACACATCAATAGTGGGGGCGAAGGAACAGGTTTCGGCGTTGTCATTCGGGATCATTTAGGGCCTTAGGCCAAGTGATTAAGGTGCTTACGAAATTTGTGGAGGTGGAGTATGAAGTTAATATTGCCAAGCGCTTGCTTGTAGGGAAGAATTTTATTGGCGAAGGAGATGCATCTTCAATGATTGAATTGAAATCGATAATCGACCCTCTTTCTGCTGAATAAGCGGCAAAACAGAGGATCCGTCATATTTAGGCAACTTAGTTCGTGATGTTTTAGTTAATATTAGTTCGTTTAATCGTGTTCTTCTAGTTTTATTAAACGGTGCGGGAATACTCTTGCCAATAACGCTTTCGCCTAAGCGTTTTACTTGCGTTGTACTCGGCCGGTGATCGGGAATTACGATTCTTTGGCGGATTTGGCATTTTCGGAGATGATCTCCCATTAATAGATCTTCTTTTCTGCTAAAAAAACTCATTTTTCTCTTTTTCTCTCACACTTTCCAATACCTAATTATATTATTTATTTCTTTCTCCTCCCCCTATTCATCTAAAGAATTCCAATAATTTCTTTAATTTATCACTATTTTTATTGTTTTTCTCTTAACCTTGATAACAAAAGGTATAAAATGAGACTCATATTGCTTATTTTTGGATTATTTTTTCATTTTATTCAATTTTTTTTGCATTATATTATAGACTATTTTTTCCACAAAAAATTAACATCTTTAAAATATTCTCCATCACATCAACACAAGTATTACTTTTTCTCTATACATCCAACTTTCATTTTTTAAAAAACAAATCCACAACTATTCTCTAGCTTTACATTGAGGACTATTGTCTCACATAATTGTTTCAGTCTTATATTGATTTGTATTATCAATATAGAGATTCTATTGGTTTTATGATGGTTATTGTGTCAAAATAGTATATAGCAAATACCATACATCTAAGGCAATAAAAACGAATTAGTAACATATAGATTAATTCACTTTTCCATTCCATTTAAAAACGAACCCCAATTTCTCCCCTCAACCACCCCCTATCAAATGAGATTCCAATCTACGCACCATTTTCTACAAAGAAAAAGAAATAATGTGGACACAATCGATGAACATTATACTCGTTAATTTCTTGTGAGTGAGTTTAATGTTGACTCATCGATTAATCGGTGAACTCGGCAAAACACTTTGAATTTGACAGCTAGGCCTCTTCTTAATTTCACAATTTGTGTGCAATTTCAAATTTTTCGAGGTCAACCAATGTGTGCTACATCTTCACGCTTGTTATACCATGTTTGCCTAAATGCTGAACTTAGGCCATTTTTATTCTTCGCAGCCTTTCTCTCTTTCAACTACTATAGACTTATATCGTGAAGTGTGATGACATTAAGTATTTTCGTGAAAACGTATATTAACATAATCTTATATGTAAATATCATGAGTTCTGTAGCTTAAGTGTTATCATTCGTCTCTCCACTCGCCCTACTTATTGAAAAAATCGTACATCATAAATTCATGAAATTACACCAATATAATTTTAAGGGTAAAATTCACTTTACCGGTAATATTTGGTTTTGTATTAAATATCTCTCTCTACTATTAAAACATTCAAATACCCCCCCTAAATTAATGGAAGTATTAGGAAATTTATTTGTTATATTTTGATGATACCATGTAAAACTTAGACTAGGAAGTTGGCACCTTATTTTCCTTGTAATTATGTATTGTAATAGATAGGACTGGAAGAGCTGAGTTAAGTCAGCTAAGTCAAGATTAAAAGAAGTCAACTGCGGACTGGAATGAAGACTCTGTTGTATGCCAGCTGAGTATGGGGTAGAAGGAAGTCAAGGACTCGACTGAAGGAGAGTCAGCTGATGAACAACTGTGAGAAGTGTCAGTCAAGTCAACTCAAGAAGCCAAGTTTATCAGTTGATGTGATAGTTGAGTCAATCATATAATCGAACATGACTCAAGTCACCTGGAGGTAAAGCGCAGGAGTCAAGTCAAGACAATCGACTTAGATCCGCTGGATTAAAGTCAAGAATATTACTCGATATAGTAATATGTCAAGATGCCAGTCTAAAAGTGGTTGGCCCAATTGTGCAAAAGGAATGAGCTAATGGGAAACACTCACTTTGTGGTCGAACTCCTGCAAAGTCCGAAATGCCATTTAATACGAGGAAAGATCAACATCACAAGGATCAAAGATCAAGACAAGACAAGCCAACGAACACAAAGTGACATTTGAAACTAGCCTATCTCTTCAACGGGCAAATTTCAAATATGCACTATAAAAAGTGATAAGCATTTGAGAAAATGTTACCTTGATAACCTCGAACCAAGCAATATTCAAGCAATTAACCTATAAATTCTCAAAGCATTACAAGCTATTCCTCAAGCCAAAACTCGAAGAAACTCGATCCAACACAAGTTGTGAAGGAGAGATAACTTCAATCGATTGAAGAAGAAACATTTAAAGAAACAAAAGGGGTCTACTTTCGAAGTTGAAGGATTGTAGAAAGGTTCAAGGTCGAACCAAGTATCAAGTTTTTGGAGGGCTTGTGATCAAATCCAAGAACTTGAGTAGTGAGTCAAGAGTGCCAGCTTGTCTCGTGAAGAAGGTTCGAGTCGCAAGAGAAGCCAATCGTGTGATCAAAGTCGTCTCCCGATCGATAACCGCTTTGTAAACGGGATCATTACTTTGGGGATCCTCCAGAGTTGGAGAAGTGAGGACTAGAAGAATTACCACATATTCGAACCTCTATAAAAATACTTGTGTCAATTTACTTTCAAAGATTTACTTTCCCGCATATTTATTTTATATCGATGTTAGTTAATATTTGTTATCCAACTAATAATTAACTAAGTGATAAATCAAGTGTCTAAAACAAGCTTTAAACCAATCAAAGGGTGTTAAGTCTCCATTGTTAAAAACCAAATCGGTAAGTGAAGTATTTGGCTTAAATAAATGAAGTTATACTATCAACAAATTCTATCGAAGTCATGAGCGGGTAACTTAGTCAATAGCCAACTTAATCGGCCCGCCAAGACACAACCATTGGTGAAATAACTCGTTGAATTATTTAAAAGGATAAAATCGAAAATTTGGTAAGGTTTATTCAATCCCCCCCCCCCCTCTAAACCTTACAACACACCCCTCGGGGACTACAGAAAGTTATATTGATTGACAAAAATATTGTTGATCTAAATAAAAGGTTAAATTTACTTTACACCCTTTATTATAAATCATAAATACTTTGTCCTCTATAATTAAATATCCATTTATCCCAATTTTTAGTCTATACTAATTTTAGAAAAATAAAATTATCTTAAATTTAATTCAAATAAAAAATATAACTTTATATTATAGAGAAGATGCATTAAAAGTTTTGAAAATATATATATGTTACATTAAATTATATTCTGTTAATTTCAATATATGACTTGATAAAGTAAGTAGTAGATTTAGATCATATTAGTAGATATTATTTAATTGAGTTTTTAATTCTATCAAGTATGTTTCACATGTGTAATAAAATATATTAATAGATCAAATTAAAATGAGTAGTTATTTATTAAATCTTAAAGGAAAATCAGCATTATAAATAAAAATGAGAAAATATTGTAAAACATTAATGCAATTAAGAATCAAATAAGAAACACAAAAATGAAAATCAAAAGATATTTTCTAAAATAACATATATCAAACTATGTGGGAAGTTTTTATAAAACTTGTTTTTTTTATATTATTAATATTATATCTAGCTAGCGATTTATTTGTATTAAATTTAATTGAGGTTAGTGTTAAATAAAGTTAGATCAAATTATTAATATTTGTTGCCGATTGTATTATAAGATTTTTGGTTTAATATTTTATATGGCATTTGATACAAATTAATAGTAAAAGGGGTAAATGGAAATTTTACCCGAATTTTAATTTCGATGATACGAAATATTTTGATCGGACTATCACCATGCATAAAAATACCATTTTTATTCCAAACGCAACATCATATTTCGCCTCTCATTCAGAATTTTGTTCTAGGTGGCGCAAGACCACATTGCGCCTCCCCTTTAGTCCATCTCCAATCCAACTCTATATCCCACCCCATTACACCAAATATGTAAAAAATTCTCTTCAAGCCAATTTTAAATATTCATTGGTGTGACACTATCCATTTACATCAAATTTGGTGTAATACAAATATTCCTCTTTACACTCCAATTTCTTTTACTTCAAACATAAATTCCAATCAGTATCCTACATTTGATATATAATTCAATTGTAACATGATTTTAGTCAATTAAATTTTGTGTATAGTTATTATATTGGATGAACAATTATAATAACTAGTAATAGTTAATATTTACCGATAAATTATTATAATCTAAACTTAAAATTTTCTATAAACTACAGTAATTAAGAAATAAAATTGTAATTTAATTAAAAGAGCATCAAAGTCTGCTATAAAATATGAAACACTAAAATTATAATTAAACCTGAAATTAAAAATCAAAATACCAAGCAAACTAAATTCTGATAGTAGATTCTTTATGAAAAGATGATAGTTCAATAGCCGTAATGATTTATCTTCTTATTTTGTCTTTGAATATTTGTTTTGTGTTTGTTGTGCAATTTAGTATATTTATTTATTGTGATATTAGTTGTAATATTTATTTTTTAATTTATTTAATTAATATAATATTAATTAATTATAAATTTTTATTTAGTTACATTAATAGTAATAAAATATAAAAAAGAAATAATTGCATAAACAATTAAAATTGTCATTTCCAAAATGAAAAGAAAATATTAAAATACTCATTCAAAGGTAAGATTTTATGTTATGGATTAGAGATGATTTTTGAAAAATTACACCAAAATACCAAATTTGTGTGTCATAGTAGAGTCACAAAAGACCGCCCGCCGAGCCTTTCTTAAAACCTATTAATACGGCCGCCAAACAAAGATAATCGGTCGCAAATGGGGAATCCTGCCTCGCCTAAAAATTTACACTAAAAAATCTGCTTTTGGCCGGGCCGATCGGGTCGGGGCTTTTGAGGCCCAACTT